>PVLC010015460.1:5452-37428 GCA_004027655.1 Graphiurus murinus | reverse complement strand
AAACAAAAAAAAAAAAAAAAAAAAAAAAAAAAAAAAAAAAAAGAAAGTATCTAGCAGTACCTATATGAAGGAGAATTGATTCTATATTTTAGTCTATTAACTGCAAAGTTTCTGGAGTAATGTCTAGGTCTTTGATCCTTTTTGTGTTGACTTTTCTACCAGGTGAAAAATAGGGGTTTAATTTCATTCTTCTATGTGTGTATAAACCACGTTTTCCAGCATCATTTGTTGAAAATATTGTCTTTTCTCCAACATATATTTTTGGCACCTTTGTGAAAAATAATCTGACTGTAGGTGTAAAGATTTGTCTTTGAATCTTATATTGTATTGTCTTGGTCTACGATTCTTTTTTTAATGCCATTATCATGCTATTTTTGTTATGAAAGCTGTATAGTATAATTTGAGCCCGAGTAATGTTATTACTCCAGCATGGGTTTTCTTTTTCAAAGCTGTATTTCCTGTTCTGGGTCTTTTGTTCTTCCTTATAAATTTTAGGACTGTTTTTTATAGTTATGTGAAGAACAACATCATTATTTTGATAGTGAATTAATCTGTAGAATACTTTTCATAGCATACACATTTCAATAATATTTATTCTGCCTATCTAATAGCACTGGAGGTATTTTCATCTTTTAATGTCTACTTATATTGAATTCATTGCCATTGTATCACTTTAATTATAAAGGTCTTTTACTTCACTGGTTAGATTTATTACTTACTATTTTATTTTATGTTTTACTTGAGGCTAATTCAGGTGAGATTTTTTTGTGTATTTATTTTTCTTTTTTTTATACTGTGTTTCAAGTGTTATTTTTTAATTTATTTTTTTAAAATTGGTGCATTGTAATCATACATCTTTGTTTAGTACAAGCCGATAAAGGCATATAGGTACACATTTTTCATTTAACTTTTCCCCTAATGACTAGCTAAAAACACAGGTTGTATGGCAGCTATTACTCTAAAGAGACTAGGCAGAATCCCAGTTACATGAGAGTTAGATTCAGCATAAAACACAGGAGTAACCCAACCAGGAGTAAACCATCTACATACATTATCTTCAGAAGTAAAATGAATATTAGTAATATTGAATTTGTCCTTATTATTAATTATATACTGTTTATAGTCATGTTTTGGAAAAGAAACAGACCAATCATAAATGGTAGTAGTAGCATTATTAGGGAAATAAACATTAGCATATTTTGGAAAAACACAATCAAACCAATGAGGCAGATTTTTAGGTCCCATATTATTTCAGTATAAATTTCTATTATTTAAAAATTTTTTGCATGGAGTACTATCTATAGGAGGTCATTTTAAACAGTATTCTCATGTTCATAAATAGGGCTAGGGAAGGCAAGCTGTAACTCCCACAAACCCTTACACCATTAGTGGTAGTAGGGGAGTCAGTATAAAAAGATTTGTAAGATATTTTTAAGCATCCAGATAAGTTTTCTAATGTAGTAAAGCACAGAGGGATGTGGCTACTAAAAGCTTTAAAAGTTTTTAGATTATTGCTTTTCATAGGTAGAAAAGAATCAGAAGATCCTTCCATTAATTTAGGGTTTTGGGTAAATATCTTAAGATCTTTTGTGGTACAATCTGAGACCTTTAATAGAGGAGGATCAGGAAAGTAAGCCCATTAAGCTTGATTAGCTGAGACACTTAGTACCTGGCAACTAAACAAGGCTATTATTGCCAGAAAAACCTTTTCAGGAGTAGGCGGCAATTGATCAAGTGATGCAATTTGTTGAGCTTTAGAAGTCAGGTTCTTAATCTGCCCCCAAGTGGGGAGAGGCACTCCAATGTTTGATTGATCCTGTCTTGAATGATGAAGATGGAGATTGGATATCTGAGCATTGAACACCTCATCCTTGGTCCAGGAAATCTCAGGATAAGGCCACTGGCAGTTGCGTTGGTGACGAGACATGTCTGATAAGTCCATCAGGGATCCACAATGGAGTGTCTGCATCCTGTGGAAAAACACAAGCATATCCTCGACCTGAGGTTAGCAGCAGATCTGGTCCTTTCCACCTGCCTGTCATCAAATCTTTCCATTTTACTAAGATTTGAGAAGGCTTTATTTGTAAATTAGAGTGTCTTTGCATGGGTGTAAAGCCTTCTGAATTCCTATTTAGGTGATTGATAACAAAAGGGCATGAGAAAGAAGAGCATGTGGAGAGACATATTTTAGCTCTGAATTAGGTAGTTTTTCTATTTGAATTTCTAATGTTTGATGGGCTCTCTCCACTATAGCTTGCCCTTGGGGATTATAAGGGATTACAGTGGAATGTTTAATTCCTAAAGTATTACAAGGATTTTTTAAACTGGCAGAAGTAAAAGCAGGAGCATTATCAGTTTTAAGTTGATTGGGGATTCCCATATATGCAAAAGCAGCAAACAAATGTTGCATTACATTCTTATATGCTTCTCCTGTTTGTGCAGATGCATAGACCACATGTGAGAAAGTATCCACTGTCACATTAACAAAAGACATTCATCCAAAAGAAGGAATATGCATTATGTCCACTGCAATAGAGAGTTAGGCTTGAGCCCTCTAGGATTGACTCTCATAGCCAATAAGGGAATATGAATTACACACTGGAGGCAATCCCGCACTATTTGACTAGCCTGTTCTCTAGTTAAGGAATAAAGCATTTGTAATGTTTTAGCATTTTGATGACATATTTCATGACTTTCTTTAGCATCTAAAACAGTGGCTACAATTTTAGTAGCTTTATCCTCTAAGGCATTTCCTGCAGGGAGAGGACCAGGAAGATTACTGTGTCCCCTTATATGTCCAATAAAGTAAGGATAAATTCTATTCCTAATTAGCTGCTGTAATCTTTTTAAAAGTACCACTACATCAGATGAGTTAGATATGGATGAAGTTTCAATAGCTGGAAATAATGTTGTTACATATTTAGAATCTGTAAAGAGATTGAAAGGCTCATGGGTAATAGTAAAGGCATATATGACTGCCACCAATTCTGTTCTTTGGGCAGAAGTTTCCTTAGTTTGGAGAATAATAGGTTGGTCTGAGCCTCTTACTACACTTGCCTTGCCATTAGAGGAGTGATCTGTAAATAGGGTCACAGCATTTACTAAAGGTTTTTCACTGATATTTTTAGGAAAAATAAATTCATGTTGAGAGAAAAAATGTAAAAGTGGGCTATTAGGTAAATGAAAACTAATCTGTCCTGTAAAATTTGTAAAGAAATAGCCCATTCATCAGAATTATAAAGCAGAAATTCTAACTGCTGTTTATTATATGGAATAATTATATTATGAGGATCACTACCAAATAATTCCTTGCTTCTAGCTCTGCCTTTTTGTACTATCATAGTGATTAAAGTGGGATGAGATACTAATTCTTTAGAGTGGAAGATAAATGAATCCACTCTAAAGGTGCATCTTGCTAGAGGCATCTAGTAGCAGCATAAGCAGTTTTTAGAACAATTAAATCCCATTTTAAATCATAATCTATTCTAGTAACCCAATGTTCATTAATAGCTTTCTCTACCTCTTTTAGTGCTTGAACAGCTT
Source organism: Graphiurus murinus (assembly GCA_004027655.1). Taxonomy (NCBI): domain Eukaryota; kingdom Metazoa; phylum Chordata; class Mammalia; order Rodentia; family Gliridae; genus Graphiurus; species Graphiurus murinus. Next base: position 33,885 of record PVLC010015460.1, on the reverse strand, counting down.
TGTCTATTAATTGGCAAGGAGAAGAAGGATTAGAGTCTCCTTTTAAAATATCAAAGAGATGTTTTAATTGATGAGTGGATACTTTTAAGATTTATCTAACCCAGTTAATATCTCCTAATAGCTTTTGAAAATAATTTAACGTGTTAAGTTGGTCATGCCTGATTTGAACCTTTTGATTAGTAACAGTGGGAGATTTTATTATCCTTCCCAGAAAATTAATTGATGCCTCTGTTTGGATTTTTTTCTGGAGCTATTACAAGACCATATCGATTGAGATTTTCTATCAATGATTGTAAGCATTGATTAAGAATATTGGTATCACTATTGGCCAAAAGAATATCATCCATGTAATGAATCATATAAACCTGGGGAAAATTATTTCTAGTATTTATAAGAGCTATATCAACATATTTTTGGCATAAGGTCAGACTGTTTTTCGTAACCTGAGGCAACACTTTCCATTGATATCTTTGATAAGGTCTTTGAAAATTTGGTGAGGGGAGACTAAAAGCAAATTGTTTTCTGTCTTGTGGAGCCAGGGGGATGGTAAAGAAGCAGTCTTGTAAATCACTAACAATAATATGAGAGTTTTTATCTATAGCAACAGGGGAAGGTAATCCAGGTTGTAAAGCCCCCATGGTCTCCATGGTTTTATTAATAGCTCTTAGATCTTGTAACAGTCTACATTTACCAGACTTCTTTTTAATAACAAATATTGGGGTATTCCATGGGCTAGTTGAAGGTTCTATATGACCTTTTTGTAATTGTTCTTGAACTAATTGCTCAGCTGCAGACCTCTTTTCATTTGTGGGGGGCCACTGCTCTACCTATAGAGGGTCATCTGATTTCCATACTGTAGGGTCTGCATATACTACAGTGGCCCCTGCAAAAAAGGAAGTAAGGAGTCTAAATCATCAGATATTATAACAGTCGTATTTGTAAGAATGTCTCTTACCCAAAAAGTAAAAGGGAGAGTAGGACTTACATATGGTTGAAACATTCCCTGCTTTTTCCCTGTCTTCTAATGTAATATAGAGGCACTTTTTGCAATTTTTGAATCCATGCTTTAAAGTTGAAGCAGTTTGTTGAGTAATCCAATCAGAGGGCCAATCCTTTTTTGCAATACAGGAGACATCTGCTCCAGTATCCAATAATCCTGTTATCCTTTTTTCTTCTATTAATATAGTCCTCATGGGCCAATTTTCATCTACCTTTTGTACCCAAGCGATTACATCAGTGGAACCAAACTCTTTTGCTTTCCTTTCTTTTTTCATACTTTTATTTGCTGTCTTTACTAAAGGAATTAATAACAATTGAGCTATTCTCTGTCCTTTCCATAGCTGTATAGTTTTATTTGGAGGGATTAACATGATTTTTGTTTTTCCAGTAAAATCTGAACCAATAACTCTGAGCACAATTTGTAGTCTCTGCAGATCTCGATTTAATAAAGATGGAATTCCCCTGCCTACCCTTCAATCACAAGGACAGAAATCAAAAAACAGATTACAGAGCTTCTGCCTAATATTAATCCCATGGTGCCTTTAGGCAAAGGCCCAAATGTTCCTGTACTTACTAAAGTAGTTTCCACATCAGGGGTTAAAATAATTGTCTCATTGCTGTGACGATCTAGTCCTGCAGTTCCTGCAGTTGCTCTGGCCAAGTTGGCAATTGAGCTACCAGATAATTCTCTGGAGCTCCTGTTTGATTTTAGCCCCATTTTTGTGGTTGGGCCTGGGGTTGGCCCCTTAATCTGTTTTTTGATTCCTGTCCTTTTGATTGAAGAGGAGGCAGGGGAATTCCATCTTTAGTAAATTGAGGTCTGCAATTCTTTTTCCAATGAAATCCTTTATAGCATCTTGGTCATGAAGAAGGCAGTAGTTTTTGTCTTCCGCCTCCAGTGGGGGGTGCAGGATTATTTATTAGTGGACATTCATGTTGTATATGTCCGGCTGAATTACATTTATAGCATTGTGGAAGGCCTCTATTATTTACACCTTTTAAGAATTTATTGTATGTCTGGCTTTGTAAGGCTGCTGCGTTGGCAATTCCTTGTATGTGAGCAGGAGTTGAATCCATACAGATTCGCACATAATCTGATAAGGATCCTGTCTTTCTTATGGGTCTCAGTAAAGTCTGACAAGTAGGGTAAGCATTTTCAAAAGCCAATTGCTTAACAAGGATATCGGCTGCCTCCTTATTTGTGACTACTTTGGGTATAATCTCCTCCAAGCGAGCTAAGAAATCCTCAAAAGGCTCATTTCCTTTTTATTTAACATTAGAAAGAAAAGTTGTTTTTTGGTCAGATGGGGGCAGAGCTTTCCATGCCACAGCAGCACACATGGAGACATCCCCTAGAGCTGCTTGGGAGAGAGTGAGTTGGTGTTTTGGATCACTATATTCCCCTGTACGTACTAACACCTGCATGGTTACCTGGGAACAGGCCTGCTGAGGTCTTAACATTCTTTTCCTAGCCTGGTCCTCATACTAAGTCTTCCACAATAAATATTTCCCCAGTGGCAAACAAGACTTTGCAGTCTGTTGCCAATCAAAAGGAGTTAATGATTCGGAGGCTATAGAATCTATTAATTGTATAGTATAAGGAGACTTAGCCCTGAAGTCTCTGACCACAGATTTTAATTCTTTTATTAATTTAAAAGACAATGGTTTCCATTGCAGAGCTTCTTCAGCCTCATTGAGATTAACAACAGGGAGAGCAAAAGTGAAATCTCCATGTTGCCTTGCCTCGACTGCTGCTTCTAAGAAACATAGCTGCTGGCAATATTTTAAGTCTTTAATTTTTTGACTAGGATTTAATGGAGGATCTGTGGCATCAGCTGAAAGGTTTATGTCATCTGGCCAGTTATCCTCCTCACCATATTTAGCTGTGGCTTTTTCTAAAGTTTGCTGCTCATCTGGGGAAAGTGATTTATTTTTGGAGTCAGAGTCCAAATTAGATTGATTGCTATGAGTACAATGATATGAGGAAGCCACAGTCTTTATTGGAGCGGTTTCTTTTGCTTCCTGCAGTTTGGAGGTTAAACATACTATTTCATGGGTAGGATCTAAAATGTCTATAAAAATGTTCCATAAAGTAAAAACTTCTGCAGGTCCATGTAAAGAATGATAAGTTTTTATCTCCTTTCCTAATCTTATCCAAGTTTCAAGGCTTAAGGTTCCCTCCTCAGGAAACCAAGGAACTATTTCTTGCAAAATTGAAAGAGTTGTTTTAACTGTGAGAGATAGAGATACCTCTTTTTTAATCATATGGTGAGTTATTTTTATAAAAAAGTTTTCTTTCTTTGCTTTTAGCAAGGCCCATCTTTAGTTGTCTTTTTTTTACTTTCAGAATGCTCTATCTTTAGTTGCTTGCTTTTAAAATGTCCAATCTTTCTTAATTGTTAATGATATCACCCTTCTTTTCCTGCTCTATTTCTAGCAGGGGGTCTGCAGTACCCTTGAGTCATCTACCTGTCTCAATCCCAATAAAATAAAAAAAGGATAAAACTGGGTAGGAGGAACTTACCTAATCAAGGTCAACATGTTGGGAGCCACTTGTCAGGGGTCAGCCCATGAGGCAGTATGGTCGGGGGTCCCTTGGTAGGTGTGGATCGAGATGAGGTGGAGAAATTATGCTCACACCCAATGCAGTGTTGAAACGCATCTGTTTAATTCATGTCAGTCACCGTTTCTTATAGTATCTTTTACAGTAAGGCAGGAATTTTTACAGACTTATTTTTCCTAAAGGTGAGTGGGCACATCTTTAACCAGAAAAGCTATTTCCATAGTATTTGATGGGATTAAGAAAACAGCAAAGGTTACAGAATACAATACATATATAAAAATTATTTTAGTACGAAAACAGTGTTAAAGGTTAATGATGAAGAAGAGTCTCTATTCATCAGTTTAAATCTTCATTATTTATTTTAGTTCCAGTAAGCAATGTTCTTATCATATTCTCAGGCAGCTAGAGTTAGTTAATATGTGGTGGAAACAAAGGGGAAAGGTAGACAAATTATCTGTCTTAAAGCTTTCATTACTCATAGATAAAATAGTAGACCTAAGTTTCTTTGGTTTAGTAGCTAAGCTTGCAAAGTCCATTTCCTGAATGTTTGTAAAGAGGTTAATGATATCTCTGAGGCAAGCTGATGCATTGTCTTTTTCAGCTAACATTGAGGAATCACAATCTGTCCAGCCATGCTGTGTCTCTAAGTAATTTTCCTTTATAAACAATGTGAAAGCAAAACCCAAAGCACCCCAAATTTCCAGAATATAATAATGCAAAGTGGGAAATGCCACACGTTCTTCTTTTGGAATCATCTGCCTTGCAGAGTTCCAGCAAGACTGAGCCCTTGCTCAATGCCCAGCTATTAAGGTGTTGTGGCAATAAACAAAAACACATGCATTGGTCTGATAGTTTGGTTCCATTCTTTTGGTAGAAACCCAGAAGTGGTATTGCTGGATCATATGGTAGGTTTATTCCCATTTGTCTGAGGGTCCTCCATATTGTTTTCCAAGGTGGTTGCACTAATTTGTGATCCCACCAGCAATGTATTAGTGTTCCCACTTCTCCATACCCATGCCAGCATTTGTTGTTGTTTGTGTTCTTGATGATAGTCATTCTGATTGGCGTTAGGTGAAATCTCAGGGGAGTTTTGATTTGCATCTCTCTGATGCTAATGATGTTGAACATCTCATACTTTTATTTATTTAATTAATTAATTGATTGATTTTTTGCAGTACTGGGGATTGAACTCGGAGCATTCTAACTCTGAGCTACATCCACAGCCCTATTTTTTATTCTTTACTTTTAAACAGGGTCTCACTAATTTGTGGAATGCCTCACTAGGTAGCTGAGGCTGACCGTGAACCCAGATCCTCTGGTGTCAGCCTCCCAATGCTGGAATTACAAGCATGTACTACCACGCCCAGCTTCATATATTTTTGGCCATTTGTTTTCTTTTGTGAAGTGTCTATTTAGATCCTTTACCCATTTTTTGATTGAGTTATTTGTTTTCTTAGCTGTGAGTTTCTTGAGTTGTCTGTATATCCCAGATATTAGACCTCTATCAGAAGAGTAGCTGGCAAAAATTTTCCCCACTCTATGGGCTCTCTGTTTAGGCTCTTGATAGTTTCCTTTGATGCACAGAAGCTCTTCAGTTTAATGCAATCCCATGTGTTGATCTTCCTTTGAGTTGTTTGTGCTTTTGGAGTCTTGCTTAGAAAGTTTTTACCTGTGCCTATGTGTTAAAGTGTTGGTCCTATGCCCTCTTCAAGTAGCTGCGAGGTCTTTTTTTTTCAGTGTATGATTTTGGCTCCTTTGTCAAAAATCAGTTGACTATAAGCATGTGGGTCTGTTTCTGAGTCTTCTATTCTGCTCCATTGGTCTATGTGTCTGTTTTTGTGCCAATACCATGCTGTTTCTTATTACTGTGGTTTCGGTAATAGAGTCTAAAGTCAGGTATTTTGATACCTCCTGCATGGGTCTTGTTGCTAAGAACTACTTTGGCTATCTTGGGCTTTTTGTTTTTCCAGATGAATTTAAGGACGGATTTTTTTTTTATGCCTTTGAGGAGTGACCTTGGTAATTTCATGGGTATTGCATTGAATCTGTAGATCAGTTTTGGGAGAGTGGCCATTTTGATGAAATTTATTCTGCCTATCCAAGAGCATGGAAGATCTTTCCATCTTCTAAGGTCTTCATCAATTTCTTTCTTCAACTTTTTATAATTTTCCTTATAGAGGTCTCTTGCCTCCTTCGTTAGGTTTATCCCTAAGTATTTTATTTTTGGGGTGCTATTGTGAGTGGAATTGTTTTCTGGATTTCTTTTGTGGTGGATTTATGGTTGGCATACAGAAATACTTCTGATTTTTTAGGATTGACTTTGTATCCAGACACTGCTGAATTTGTTGATCAGTTCTGTAAGTTTTTTGGTTGAGCTTGTTGGGTCTTCTAAATATAGTATCATGTCATCTGCAAAAAGGATAGTTTTGGTTCTTCTTTCCCTATTTTTACCCCTTTGATTTCCTTCTCTTGTCTTATTGCTCTGGCTAGATTCTCAAGTACTATATTGAACAGAAGAGGTGATAATGGACATCCTTGTCTTGTTCCTGTTTTTAGTGGGAACTCTTCCAGGTTCTCTCCATTTAATATGATATTGGCTGTGGGCCAATTGTATACTGCCTTTATGATGTTGAGGTACGTTTCTTCTATTCCAATTATGTGTAGTGCTTTTAGCATGAATGGGTGTTGGATCTTGTCAAATGCTTTTTCAGCATCAATTGAGATAATCATGTGATTATTTTCTTTGATTCTGTTTATGTGGTGAATTACATGGATTGTTCTCTGTAAGTTGAACCAGTCTTGCATCCTTGGAATGAACCCGACTTGGTCATGGTGTATAATTTTCTTGATGTGATTTTGCATGCGCATTGCTAATATCTTCTTTAACAGTTTTGCATCTAGGTTCATCAATGATATTGGATTATAGTTTTCTTTTCTTGAGCTGTCTTCATTTGGCTTTGGGTCTAATGTGATGATGGCTTCCTAGAATGTGTTGGGGAGGGTCCTGTTTCTTTCTATTTCACGGAATAGTTTGAGGAGTATTGGGATTAGCTCTCCTATAAATGTTTTATAAAATTCACTTTGAAAACCATCTGGCCCTGGGCTTTTGTTTGATGGTAAAACTCTTTATTGCTGTTTCTATCTCTTTAATTGCTATTGGTCGGTTTTAGTTTTCTATATCTTCTTAACTCAATTTAGGAAGGTTATATGTGTCTAGAAATTTGTCAATTTCTTCTAGATTCTCCATTTTGTTGGAGTATGGTTTTTAAAAATAGTTTCTGACTATCCTCTGTATTTCCATACTGTCAGTGGTAATATCACCTTTTTCATCCCTTATTTTGATAATTTGGGTTGATTCTCTCTTTCTTTTGGCTAGGTTGGCCAATGGTTTATCTATCTTATTTACTTTTTCAAGAAACCAAGTTTTTTATTTTGTTGATTTTCTGTATTTTTTATTCTCTATTTCATTAATTTCTGCTCTTATTTTCATAATTTCCTGTCTTCTCATTTTGAGTTAAGACTGTTCTTGTTTTTCAAGGACTTTGAGCTGTGTCATTAGGTTATTTATTTGGTGATTTTCTGTTCTTCTTATGTGGGCACTCATGGCTTGATTTGGGAGGTCTGGAATTATTCTAATTGGTTTGCCTCTAAATGTCACTTGGCCTTTTACTTTTGTTGCCTTTAAAATTCTCTCCTTAGCCTCTACATTAGTTAACTTGGTTATTATGTGGTGTGGTGAACCTCCTCTTTGGTCTTGTCTTGAGGGAGTTCTGTATGTTTCCTGTATCTGTGTGTCGACTTATCTTTCTATGTTTGGAAAATTTTCTGATATTACTGAAATGATTGAAATGATTGTTTATTCCATAAGTTTCAACTTCTAATCCCTTTTCTATGCCTATGATCCTTAGGTTAGCTCTTTTAAAATTGGCCTAGATCTCATAGATGTCCAATTCATACTGTAGCATCTTTTTTCTAAATTATGTACTGTGGATTCCTTTTTGGAATGGTCATCTTCTAAGAGTGATATTCTATTTTCCATGTGATCTAATCTACTGTTTATAGTTTGTATTGATGCCTTCATTTTGGTTATTTCATCTTTCACTTCCTTCAATGCTTCTCTTTGGTTCCTTTTCAGGTCTTCAAATTATCTGTTTATTTGTTCCTTTATTTCTTTCCAGGTCTCCCTACATTCTTTCTGAAAATCCTGTATTATTCCTAGTATTAAAGTTCTGAATTGTTCTTCTGGCAATCTCTGGGTTGTTGAGATCTGTTACTGAGGGGTTGTGGTAGCTCATTGTTTCTTTGGTATTTTTCCTTCCCATGGTTCCCCTGTTCTTAAATTTATATCTTTGCTGCTCTTTCAAGATTTCTCATGCAATCTCTGCAGTGGGGGTTTAGAGGAGTCTGATGGTATATACAGGGACAGGTTGTGTTCAGTGATAAAGGTTGGGTGAGAGGTCACAGTGATGAGTGCAGGAATAGGGTAAAGTAGAGGGTGTGGTCCAGTGGAATAAGAGGTTTGGTGCATTGAGGTGATATATTGTAAAGATTAGAGATGGAAGATATGTCGGGAGATTCTGGTAGTCAATATAGAGTTTTGAGTGTGGTAGTATGAGATGGTCTTGATATAAGACAGGATAAAAAGGAAAAAGAAAGGAGTGGAGGAAAATTGTTGAGGAGAGGAATGTAGATGTGAGAAAGGGAGGGCAGCTTGTAAAAGGGATAAGGAGGAGATTCAACAACCTAAGCAAGAAATAACAAAACAACCAATCGTTCAAACAAACATTAATAAATCAAGGCAATACAAAATGAAAACAGAGTAAAAACAGATAAAACATAACACCAATAAAAAAAAAGAAAAAAAGAAACCCAAAACCAATAAACAACAACAAGAGACAAAAACAAAAACCTGCTGTTTCGTGGGGTCAGAGCTTAAATTTTTGAGTGTGTCTCTGGCATTTTTATTTGTTCTGTCAGTACAGGCAGGGGATTCCCTGATGCTTCTCGCTGCTAGCTTGTATCACTGGGCTTTCCATAGGGCCTGTCTGCATCTCTCTCTCTGCCTTTGCTGATGGTGGGAGTGCAGTCTAAATGCAGGTCATTTTCAGATGCCCTATGTGCACTGTGTTCTTCCCACACTTCTGTTCCTGTCTAATCGCTAGAAGGGCAGGTGCGTGAATCTGTCCTTTGTGTAGGGACCCCTGCACCCCGAGGGTGCAATCCAACTTACGGATCTCTGCTACTCAGAGTTCTGTTGCTTTTACTCTATCTCTGGTTGCTGGGGGCATAGGAGATTTATGGATGATGGTCTGAGTAGCTCGCAGAATGAATTCTGGCTGGGAAAATGGAGGCTTGCAAAATTGCGGCCGCCAGTTCCCGGCAAGCGCCAGCTCCCTTGTTTTCCCTGGGTTCTGGTCAGGGACTCTCATTGCCTTCCTCGTTCTTCTGCCACTCCGCTCCTCTTTCCTTCCATCAAGAAGTTGCATTTGCAGCCCTTTTGGTTCAAGCTCTGTGGTGCAGTCAGTCATTCCAGCTCTGGAGAGGTGCACTGGGGAGGTCCCCTGGGAGCTTACACTGGTGGTCCCACGAGTTCCAGTCGCTGTAGATGGTGTGGGGATGCACTGCCTGGGTAGGGTGTGGAGTCCTGGGGGTGCCCATTCCATGCCTGGTCGCTGGGACCGCTGTGGTGTTTGTAGATCCCAGCATCTGACTGGCCGCCACAGCTCCAAGGCCCAGCTCCACGGCCCGGTGCCGAGCTGCTGCTCGGCTGTCTCCTTTGCTCTCCCTGATCAGCTCTCTGAGACTTCTTTAATTGTGGTTCAAATTTCGCTTTTTTTTTTTTTGTTGCTTTTTTTTTTCTCTCTTCTGTTAAGAAGCTGCTTTTATGGCAATTTTGATTGGAACTCACAGTGCTTGGGGAGAGGTGTTTCACTCAGACACCATCTTGAATCTCCTGTGTAAGAGATCTTAAGGACCTTTCATGACATACCCACTTGGTTTGTGTGATGCCACACACTCCATGTTTTCCTTCTACCTCTCCTGTCTCATACTTTGCGGGGCTTTTTCCTCCTAGTGCCAAATATCCATGTTAAGTTCCCTCAGTAATTGGCTCTAGTTTCCCTTCCTTTATTCCCTCCCCATCCTTGCCTTCCTATCTTTTACTTCCTTCCTCCACTCAATTTTACCAGAACCTGCTGTCTCTGGAAGAAGCTTCTGAGGTTTGGATTCTGAAGTTTTGCTTCAAAAAATTAAGGTAAAATGCTCTGCTTGGGAAACATCCATTGGTTTTACTTTAGAAATGCATGCCTTATAAAGTAGTACAAGATATTGCATGTAAATTATTACAGTTTCCAACAGGAGATTTTAAAATTAGATATCAGACCTAAACATGAATAATAAAGTTGAATAAAAACTGAAATCCAACAATTTCAACACAAATCTCTTAATAATTTGAACTAACCAAGCACTCTACTAGATTTGCCTGAGAAAACTTTACTACAGATTAAATGGATGAGAAATACCTCAAGGTTTTGTAACATTAGATTTAAAGCAGTATATATGTTCATTACTTAATTTTTAAAATTTTCTGTACCTACTAAGTCACTGAGTTTGTTTAAAAGCTGGAAATGTGACATGTCTAAATTGCATATCAAGAAACATTTAATTTCTTTACAAAAAATCCAAGTTGCCTGCTCAATGCAAGGAAATCAGAGTTCAGTGTTTTGCAGTGTAAGAGTAGAACATCACTTATGGGTGATTACATCACATGGGCAAAGCTGTAATGGACTCTTACTTTACGATCAATTGAAGTATAGAATTCAAACCTCCCCTTCTCCCAAGCTGCTAGAGGTTTCCTCTCTAAAGGCTGAGGAGCAGGCCAGATGAACTATTGAGAACTGAGGACAGACTTTCAAAGCTAATGGCTCCCTATGACTGGTCTCAATGCAGGCAGGTGGAGAGGTTGGAGAATTCAGCCTTTAGATTCTGAGAGAGAGAGAGTTTATATTGCATAATGTGAATAAAGGAGATGCCCACAAGTGGGAAATGTAGTGGAAGTGGAAAGCAAAAGTGAAGGATAGCCCCTATCACATCCCTCTTAACAACCCCAAGACCACACACACACACACACACACACACACACACACACACACACACACACACATATACACACAATCAGCCTGAAAATATCACCATGGATTCCACAACTCTCGAGGAAAAAAAAAATTCCAGGAAGCTTCTACAAGCAGTTTGAATGAAAATTCTGTTTTTTGTTATTTATAGGTACAGTCACTGCACTGGTCTTGTACATTCTCACGAGAGGGAATTTTAAGAGCTGTCCTGTCACAGAAATGAGGGTATGAAGACCATTCTTATAGGACTGGGCACTGGAAGTTTATGTGATGTTTGATCTCTTTGATGAATAAAGGAGAAAGAGGTTGTGTAAATAGAAAGTACATCTGTGTCCCTTCTTACTCTTTCAGGGAAGTCCCACAGAGAAGAAGTATTATATTAGGAAGAAAAAAATGTTACTATATGTATTATGCTGAAAAGAGAATGAGACTTGAAAGTGATTCTAAACCAACCCTTTTGCTACTCACTTTTGCAGTTCAGCTGATGAAGTAATCCCAACTTTGATAAAATGATCAGGATTATGCAGGTGGATAGGTTCCTCAGGAATAAACAGTCCTTTTAGAGTTTCTAGGGTTCTTATAACCCAAAGGGTGTTCTTTTCTAATTGATGCTTTTCCAATGCTGCTAGATTTTTTAAGGTAGATGTTATGTGCTTTTTGTTTTCTACAAGAATTTGTATATTTTTAGGTTCTTTTTTCTCATCTCCTGTAGAATCGGCCCATTCTACAGTCTTCTGTTGGCTACCTGTGTTGCTCTGAGATAATGATTCTCAGGTTCCCAGTAAACAGAATTAGATCCTAGAGGATATCATTATTCATTTTAGTGGACCAGTATTTTCTGATTAAAAAAAAGGGTGTAATCAGACGGATTTCACATTTCTCACAGTGTTTTAAAAGTAGTCCATTTTGTGAGAATGTCATTGTGTGAAGAGTGGAAATCAGTGGGAATTGACTATTTACTAAAATGAAAAGTTCAGGTAAAAGCTTCTGATTATATAATACAAAATCCCTTGACTGTGGACTTAGTGGACTTCTGAGGTACTGGAATATTTCACCTCTTTTAGCCTCCCTAGCCATTGGTTATTGACTGTGACACATCCAGACCAGTCAGCACTAGTAGTCTAGTGAGCATGTCAGCACTGCATCTGAGCAGAGGCAGAGTGTTGATGTTCTCTTTCCCATACCACTTAATGATAGGAGCGCATAGCAAGTGAGAAGGACTGGAAGAATGAGAAGAAATCGCTGACTGCACAGGTGGGCCAAGGAGAGCACAGATGATCAGCCAGGAATATTGTGAACTATAAAGTAAAGACTACAAAAGGAATACTGGAGCCAAGTCAAAGGCCCAGAGTCACCTTGGTGGTTTTGCATCTCTCCACTGTACCCACTGAGGGAAAAATTTTTATTTTCCAATGAATAATCCTAGTCTAGATGACAACTTCCTGAATAGAACTTCTTTCTGTGGACATAGTGAATAGAGTAGGGTTCTGGCAGTTAATGTCTCATTGGAAGTGGGTGATCTAAGGGACCACGGAAGATAGGATTGCCTCTGTGTGTTTCCATTTTCATCATCATCTGTAGCTTGATGTAAGTTAGGTTGCAAGTTAGTATGTGTGAAGGACATGGCCCCAGGATCATGATCCAGGTAGTTGTTTTGTGTGTTCACAGTCTTGGGGTACTCACTGGGCAGGTGCAGTGGACATCTACATGACAGTGAAAAACTGACACAATCTTTCATTGTACGGTAAACCAGGTACCTTGTCAATGCCATTTTTTTGTTCACAACTCTTTTCCGTGGACCATCAACTTATTGGCATTTCAAAGTGGATATCAGGTAGTCAATCCCTTTACAACAGATCATATGACATTGTGTAAAGTCCTAGTGGTGCAAGTTTCGAGCACAGCATGCAATGTGTTATTATGAGATGGCTCTTTTTTGTTTATGTTAGATTTTACTTATTCGTTAGAGTCACCCATAAGCCAAGAATGTGAGTTTTAACTTGGCCTCAATAGGTTCTTTTATTTTTTAAAATTTAAACAGGGCTCATAGATCATATCTCTCTCATTCATACATACTGCATCCTTAAACAGATACAGACACATACACACACAGAGTCAATCAGGAAGGCCCACAGATGGATGGATGGAAATCTTCAGACTATAGATAAGCCAGCAGAACAAGAACCCATGTTTACACATGACAAATCTTTTAGATGAGATTCCCTGGTTCCCACTTATCCATGACTCTAGCATGAGAGGTGGCACAGAAGAAATAGAGATAGCCATGAAAAGGGGAAACAGGTATTTGAAATCAAAGGGCCATGGAGTGCTCTCCAAGGGGAATTTATCCAGATGGCCAGAGTTGGCATGACTTGTTGCATTCAATTTATTTCCTTAAAAATAAATCCAAATGGTGAAGAGAACTGCACCCACTCAGGGACAGCAAAAGCAAGATTTCCACAATGTAGAAAAACCTTGGCAGCTGCTCAGAAGTATTCCAATTTCTTCCCCTCTTACAAGATAGCACCCCCATCAAAAGGGTATTATCCAAGGCTAGCCATTCCTTCTTACAAATCCAAGCCTGGCCTGCATTGTCTGAAGGCAATGGGAATGAGGGATGCACTTGTGTCCAATCAGGGTTGACAAAAATTGTTTCCAAATCTCAGAACCTGCCCCAATTTGCCAAATCAAATACTTGGGCAAAAATTTCTCTTTTTATTTCTTCTTTAATCCAATGTTCATTTAGTAATGTTGCATTCAATATACAAGTGTTTGTGTAGTTTATCTAGATTGTCTTGTTTTTGATCTGTACTTTCAACCCATTTGGATCTGAGAATATGCAAGAAATCATATTGATTTTTTTTAACTTGCTGATACTTGTTACTGCTGAAAGGACAGACTTTTCAACTAATGCTGTTGAGAAAACTGAATATCCATATGTAAACCTTAACTTCCTACCCTGCATAAAAGTCACCACAAGATGGTTCAAGTAACTAGAAATTAGACCAGAAATTTTTGAAACTGCTAGAAGAGGGTATAGTATCAACACTCCAACATAAAAGTTTCAGGCTTTCAAGTGGCAGAAGTTTCATCAGAACATGCAAACCAAAACCAGAACCAAAACCAAAACCAAAACCAAAAACCAACAAAACAAAGCAAAACAAACAAACACAAACAAAAACTAAACCAAAAAGACCCTTTTGGGGAGAAATTCTGGCCTAGTACCTTGTATACATATTTATCTTAGTAGTTATTTTAGGAATGAGTAAGGAGTTTTACTTTCTGGCAGACCCAAGAAACTGAAGATATTTTACTAAGAAAAAATAAGCTCTTCATTCAAATGTGTAGATATTGCAGGAAAATTCTGGTGATGAGCCCCTGGCTTTACTTCCTAGCCTGGAAGGGCTTTTCAAAGTCCAATCTTATATTCCTTACTGAAAATATCCAACAAATTAATGTTGAAGTCTGTGTGGCTAATCCCTGCCTTGCCACACTTATTAAATAGACGGGGCCAGATTTAATGAGACTAGACTTATTTTGCAAACACTCTAGTTATCTTAATTTATCTTTGATGTTAATAGGAAGAGAAATACATAGAAAACATTTCAACAAACAACTATTTTGTACATTTTTGCACTTTTGCCAAATTCTCAATTTTAGTGTTCTCCAGTATCTGGCTACAATTTTCCAAACTAACATTTCTAGTTTTTCTCTCATTCTCCTGGCTTGACATAACTAAAATGCTACTTTTCTCCAAGGCTTTCAAGTGGCAGAAGTTTCACCAGAACATGCAATGCTATCAGCAAATGCATTCAAACTGCAAACCAAGAAACTTGTCAAAAGGCCACTGCAATCCCCACTCCATGACCAAAAGATGCTTCAGTCTTGAATCTAAGACTCTCAACTATTGCCCTCTGGACTCAGTAAGGGATTTTCCAACACCAATGTTTGTTTTCCTTTATTTTCATATATTTCTACCTCATTAAATGCCTAATTGTTACCAACATCCATTTGAAAATTATAAATATATTCACTTGTACTTTTCTAGTTATTTAAGTTTATCTTAAATATTTAACTCTTAAATTTATGTGGCATAACTTTAGTGCATAACACATTATAGATAGAACATTTGTTCCCCCAGTACTGGAAACTGAACCCAGGAAAGCTCTGCCACTGAGCTGTATCCCAAGTCCTTTCTTTAAGAATTTTGAGGTAGGGACTAGCTAAGGTGCCCAGTTGCCATTCTCCTGCCTCAGCTTTCCAGATCACTGCAATTACAGGCATGCACCACTCCGCCTGGCTGGAAGAACTGCATTCTGTTTTGTTTTGTTTTGCTGCAAACTGTGATCTTTTAAATTATTAAAAGAGGAATTTGTTTACATAAGACTTCTCCATTTATTTCATTTACTATCACATTTATTTTGAAACCAAATAATTAAAATTTAATTACAAAAAGGTGCCTTAAATGTTTATTGATGCTAAATTTAATTGTGGTTAAAGATAGATACACAGTACAGAATAGTCTCTGAATCATGAATCATGATTTGTGAATCATGTTTCATTCTTTGTATTTTCCCATTTTCATTCAGGGTAACAATGCCAACTATCTCCCACCTCAACATAAGTTTGAAATTTCAAAGCAGTCACCACATTCATAGCAGAGCTTACTCATTTACAGGCACAAATTTATATGTATATTAAAATCATATATTCTGATTTGATTTTATAATTATTTTTGCATCGTAGTTAGAATTCTACTCTTCATTTATATCCCAGATAAACTTCAAGGGAAAGTCTTTCATGTTCTTTTGGAATATTCTGTCAAATTTTTCATTCTGCTCCACGGTCAAATGATGCTTCCAGTCTCCAATGGTACCTAGAGAGATAAACACATGAATGGCACCTGGGTGAATGAGGAACACTAATGGGGTAAACGTTACCCCAACCCATTCTAACCAACTTCATCCCATTGTTGCAGATGTGGAACCTATAAAAACTTAAAATTTTAAGTAACAAATGTATTTTGATGGTACCTTGAAATTATATATGAATATTATCTTTGAAGAATTGAAAACTTGGGACTTAATGGATCAGTTTTTTCCCTAACCAAACTAAACATCTGTTAGTTCTCCATAGGATTGGACATTTTACCTTTTTTCATAGACGAATGAGCTAAGAAAGAACCTTAGGAGCACAGGAACACAGTAAATAGATCTGCAGTTCTTTTCCCCATGTGTTAGACTTTCACTGCCCAATCATGACCATTCTTTAGGAAGAAAAATAATCCTCAAAGATATAAATATATTAGAATTACAAATATATTTTACTATATGTGAGGCATTATACTAATGAAAAATATCCATAAATGTAATATAATTCTTAAGTCAACTCTACAAGAGGGTTTTTCCTCACTTTTAAATTGAAACAATGAAACCCAAAGATTTTCACCTAGAGAAGTCAAGGTCACAAAGGGGCCCAAACTCCCACTCTTACAGTTTTACATGATAAAAATTTAAACCATCACTATGTGATTCCTATATGAAAATAATGATTTATCACTTTCAGCTGTCAGTTATGCTTGTGTAAACATTACTGTTGATTTTTTGGATAGGCAGCAACTATTACGAGAATGAGAATTGCCCTTGTGTCAGCTCAAGTTGAGGAATGAAGAGTGAGTTGAAAATAAATGGCACAAAAGGCTGTAATTCCAGGAGGATTGCAGTTTTGAGACCAACCTCAACAACTTAGTGAGACTCTCAGCATTCTCAGAGACTCTGTTTCAAAAATAAAAAATAAAAAGTACTGAGGGTATAGCTTAGAAGTAGAGTGCCCTGGGTTCAATCCACATATACACACCAAACAACAACAACAACAACAAAAACCAAAAAATAAAACAAAACAACAACAACAACAAAAAACACAGCAATTAAAAATCAAAATTGCGGCGTTACCTTAACCAGTTGGAGCTTGGAGCAAGGCTCAGCCTGCTAAATAAGGGATGTGTGACATTTCTCGCTTTAAATTATTTTATTCTGGAAATTTGGCCTTTGCTTCCACATTAAAAAAGGTTTTTTTAAAAGGCTCAGGATGCTGTCATCAGGAGAACAAAGGCCTAGGCCTGGCTCAAGAGGTATCCATTAACTCTACAAATACCAGCAGCTGAGTCAAAAGAATGTAGGATTCTTATCATAAGACGGAAGCTTCAAGACAGAAAGCTTGTCAAACTTTCCACTTACCTAAAAACTTATTCACTCTTTTTAACTGCCTGAGCAAATAGGAAAGATTTATCTAATGAATAGTTCCTCTTTGCTTTTAACCTTTACCCCCTGCTCCTCCTTTGCTGCTCCTGCTCTCTACTAAAAGAATAATTCATTTACACTTTTGTATTTTTTTCCGCTGCTCCCCTAATCTTAGCAAACACTATAGGAAATAGCCTTCCCAGTTAAAGATGTACCCACTTAACTCCAGGAAAAACAAGGCTGTAAAAATTCCTTTTTTTGTATACCTTGTTGTAATGAGCATAAATATCACTCATGAGATGAATTAAAACAGATGTGTCTTAACATACATGGTGTGTAAGCATACTCTCACTCACTCTCGACCTTGTCTCAATCCCCACCTAATGAGGGACCCCCAGGCTCTACCACTTCTTTGAGGGCTGGCCCCCGGCACAAAATCTAGGGCAATTTCAAGGAGATATTTATATGGTTATTCATAAAATCAATGTTTATCATCACATTGATGTTATAAGTAAGTTATAAAACCAAATAGCAATAAAAAAGGATGTCAAGTTATGGTTTAGCATTTTAGATATTAAAAAGATTGAATGATTTGAACTTAAAGGTTATCAATTAAGATGGAAATATATTTATTGTTAATAACTCCTAGCATGTAATAAGATTGCAATTAGTTTTTGAAGTAATTAAGGTCACAGCAGATAGGGTTAATAAGATATCACTCTAGTTTTTGTGATGAAGCAATATGACAAATGAGGAAATAATAATCCTAACTTCTTTATCCTGAACAAAACACATATTAAGTCTACTTCCAAAAATAGGGATTATAGTTCTCCTGGTCTAACATATTCATTGCTTTCAGACAAGACTACTAATAAACTTAAAGAGTAGAGTCACTTGACCTAGAAAGAAAACAGACAATACTTACTGATCAAGCTACTGTCAGCATGTTATCCCTTCAGTCTCACTTTCAATTAGGCTGTTTGATCCTGTCCAGATTCAAATGCCATTATCACTTGCAGAGACATATTGGAAGCACTGATTATAAGAGGACCCTCAACTTTTTTGCCACTATAAACCACTGAGCATCACCTTTGCGCAGGAACCGTCCTTCGTCATTTCTTGTAACAGGTATAGTTTTCACAACATCATCATAGTTTGCTAGTGGATCAGACTTCATGTTCTGAAATGCAGCCTGTGTCACAACAGTATCCACATCTTCTTCACTCAGTTCTTTCTCAAGAAAACTGCTGATTTTAAGCACTGAGTTTCTGAGGTCCTGAAAGAGTCATGGGTATGAGAAATTATCCAGCTTTTTAAGGATGCATGAACTACAGCTAAACACACAACATGATCAAGGAGGATTTATCCCTGGGATACAAAGAACATTCAACATATAAAATTAATCAATGCAATTTATCATGAGTAGCATGAAGGAAAACTGAAATGATTGTTTCAATTTCTGCAGAAGAATCATTTAACAAAGTCAAATATCTTTTTCTGATTAAAAGACACTCAATGAATATGCAATGTAAGGAACCTACTTCAACATGAGAAAAGTCATGGTGTAATATCTATAGGTAACATCATACTAAACTGAAACTGAAAGTCTCACAGTGAGAGTCTCACTACTTGTTGAGGCTGTGCTCAAACCTGTGATCCTCTTGTCTTACCCTCCCAAGTACTGAGATTACAGGCATGTGCTACCATACCTTGCTTGGTGAGTCATTTTAATAGCAGATAAATCCCACATGATGGGAGCAATAGTGAACTGGGAACTAGAGATGGAAGGAATGATTCAGAGTGATACATCATGGAAAGACAAAATAGATCCAGTTACTCTAAAAAAAAAAGTCTGCTTGTAAGATAGCTCATAAGACTCCTATCACCCTCTAACACTTTGCACCTGGGATAGTTTCTTTAGCAATTGAGTCATTCCTTAATCCTACTACTTATCAGCATCAATAATACTGAACCAAATCCATAAAATAGTGAACTATTTTGTGCACAAAAACAAATGAGCACCCCTCTTCATTATCTCTGTATTAGTTCAACCTTTCATACTGAGGAATACAGTATGAAAGTATCAAATTCTTCACTGAAGGTTTCAACTAGTTATAATAGATTAAGGAAGGGATATAATAGTTATAATAGATTAAGGTATAATAGTTATAATAGATTAAGGAAGAGATAACAGGACAGGAAAAATTAAATCTCTCCTGCCAGATTTTCTTCAAAGAATATGCCACACAATAGAGCATTTCTTTTAAAATAAATTAAAATCTTTTCAGACTTTTCTACATTTTAAAATAAAGCACACATATGGAAAAGCCATTAAACAAATGTGCAGCTTAATGAACTATTAGGAAATGAACAATTATGATTCCAACATGAATGACGATAAAGTGAACAACCCAAGTTTTCCAGAACCCCACAAGACCCACCCATTCCTCATCACACGCCTGACCTTCTCCCAATGGTAATCTCCATCCTCATTTTATGATATTTGCCTCTTTGCTTTTATTTAAAGTTTTGCCACTTAAATTAGAATCTTTAAATATAATACATATGATTGCCTCCATTCTGCTTATAAACTGCCAGACACTTGGGGCGAGAAAGTGGACCAAGATTCACCATAGTCCCTATGGTCCTAGGAATATCACTTTTAAGTCAGTGAGAAATGGGCAAAATCCTCTGACATAAAGTGCACTGGCTTTGGATGACCTGATGAGATTATATCTGGAAATTACGAAGACATTTCCAAGAAGAGCAGCAGGCAAGGGAAGATTCCAAAATTTATTCCAACTAATTAATTGACACCATTGGAATCGTTATCTAGAAAGCGAAAAACTGAGAAAAATAAAGTGATAAGGGTATATCTTCCGCAGGCAAGTTTGAAGATTCGTTCCCTATAATATGGTAAAAAAAATTACAAAGTTGTACAGTAGTTGGATCAAAATATATAAATAATGGGATACTTGGAAAGTTAGACATATGAGATATTTGGTGGAAGGTTTTATCAAGGGACAGCATGCTGAAGATGAAGCAGAAATAGATGTTCAAGAGGTTGGTGTAGTTTACAGTCGCTGATTTGTCCACATTTCCAGTAAAATTCATTGTTCATGAATGTTTTTGTGTGAGCACATCCTTATGGGGAACAGGAATGGAATCAGATTTGTATCTTGATGTGATAATTCAGTTGAAAAATGGAGAATAATCTAAACAAGTGAGATTGGAAGCAGGTAGACCTGGTAGGAAGGCAGCCCTAGTAAGTACGCAAGAGATGTTGGTAACCTGGTCTACAGAGCAGCCAACACAAATTGAGATAAACCTGTAATTTGCACAACAGATACAGAGATAAAATGAATATGAGTTATTTTATTTATTTGCGGTACTAGGGATTGAACTCAGGGGCATTCTACCTCTGAGCTATACCCCCAGCCCTACTTTTTCTTATTCTTTATTTTGAAACAGGGTCTCCCTAAGTTGCGGAATACCTCACTAGGTAGCTGAGCTTGGCCGCAAACCAGGATCCTCCGGTCTCAGCCTCCCAAAAGCTAGGATTACAAGCATGCGCCACCACGCCCAGCTTAACACGAGTATTGATTTATGGATTAAATGAGGATAGAAGAGTGATATAAATATTAAGTATGAGGTTTAGTTTCAGGTTTAGGCCACCTCGATTTCTGTGCTGTCACACACTCCATGTTTTCTTTCTCCCCCTCTGATTGCTCCTTTCTGATTCTTCGGAGGGCTCATCCCTCTGTACCTCTCAGTGCAAACTATCCATGTTAGTTAAGTTCCCTCAGTAATTGGCTCTAGTTTCCCTTACTTTATTCCCTCCCCATCCTTCTGCCTTCCTGACTTCCTTTTAGTTCCTTCCTCCATGTTTCCTCTAATGAATTTTATCTGCATTCATTCTTTCAGCTAAATTCTTTATGTTGATGCTGCAGAGAACAGTCATTAATATATTCAAGCAGAACTCTTTTTGAGCTTTAGATTTGTATTTTCCATTTATATCTCAATTTATTTATTTGAATATTTCTAACGCATCTTAAAATCCATATGTCAAAAGCAGCAGCATAGCTGTTTGTGATGGTACATGCTTGTAATCCCAGTACTTGGGAGGCTGAGACAGGAGGATTGCATGTTTGTGGCTCACCTCAACAATTTAGTGAGGCCCTCTACATCTTAGTGAAATCCTGTTTCAAAATGAAAGAATAAAGGAACTCAGAAGTAGAATGTTCTTAGGTTCCATTCGCAGTACCAAAAAATGCAATATCATATTTGATCTCTCTAACTTTTTTCAGGGTTCCCTCAATACCTTAACCACAGTCTATATAGACACACCATCTAGAAATATAGAAAAATTCCTTGACACCTCTCTCTTTTTCATTTTTCTTCAGCAAAATCACTTTCCCTTTAACATCCTATGTCTTAAAACTCTATTCTCTATTGCCATCAACACCACTCCAATCCAAGGCACAGTTGATATTCAGTGAAGGAACACACGGGTCTCAAACTAGTCTGGTCTTCTAAGGTTCACTATTTTTTCTTCTCAACAATGAACAGGAATAACATTCCAAAATTATTAATTTTCTTCCATTGCTATCAGATACAAGCTGGTAAAGCCATACATTCACACATCTCATTTAACCCTTCCTAAATTCCCGTCCCATTCCCTCCCCCTCCTTCCTTCTCAAGTTCAGTTTAGTGATTGACTTTGATATTTGTGTGAAAATGCATCATGTGCATTAGGGTGTTTCCCTCGCCCCCTCATCACCTTTAGTTATGTAGTCACCTTCTTTACTCATCTAAGGTTTCTCCATCATTGTCTAGAGTCCCTCTTATGACTCACTTTCTCCCTACCTTCCATGTATTAGGGAGAGTATATGATTTTTAACTTTCTGTGACAGACTAAACTCATTTAACACAATGTTTCCCAGATCCATCCATTTCCTTGCAAATGGCATGATTTTGTTCTTCTTTATGGCTGAATAAAATTCCATTGTGTACCTCTCCCATAGTCTTGTAATCCATTCATCTGTTGATGGGCATCTTGGTTGGTTCTATAGTTTGGCAATTGTGAATTGTGCAGCTATAAACATAGATAAACATGCATTGGTCTGATAGTATGGTTTCCATTCTTTTGGGTAGATACCCAGAAGTGGTATTGCTGGATCATATGGTAGGTTAATTCACATTTGTCTGAGGACCCTCCATACTGTTTTCCAGTGGTTGCACTGGTCTGTAATTTCACCAACGATGTATTAGGGTTCCTACTTCTCCACATCCTCACCAGTATTTGTTGTTGTTTGCTTTGTGGTATAACTGTTAAAGGGCTCCTTACTACTTTCAGAATTAAAGAAATCACCACCATTAACATAGCCTACAGACTGCGTCTAATCTGTCACCTACAAAACCCCTCTATGTCAATCATTCATCCACCCATTCTTGTTCTTTAAGTTCTTCGCTTAGTTCCTGATAGGGCCCATATACTTTGTTTTTCAGATAATGGTGGCATCCTCTTTTCTTAGCTACTAGTTCTTTTCAACCTCTCTTTTTTTCTGTAACCTCATGTTTATTACCTTATGATTCCCTTGTTCTCTCTTTCAGAAAAAAATTCCTACCACTTTTCATTATATCAGATACCATTAATAAATACATATGAAACATTATAGTTGGGATTTTCCTTATTAATGGCACATACCAGTTTCAAATTATATATTCTTGCTTGGTGAATACCTATCTTCCCTGTTAACTTAAGAGCTCACTGCTAGAAGATGCAATCCTCTTTTACTCATGATTCAGTAATTGCCACACAGCAATCATTCACTATTTTTTAAATATACATGAAGGATATTTCATTACTAATCTGGGTTCACTAATTTTTAAGTAAGCGAATGGATAGATTATGTATTACTGAGTCAACATACCAATCAGTGAACACAAACAGTGAGCTTCAACTGAGATTTGTTTGAGTTACATAATGCCTTAAGACAGCTTTAAATTGTTTTCCAGCATGTAAGTTATCCATGATTTCACATGAGAGCTATTTCCAGATTCTCTCTCTTTTTTTTTTTTTTTTTTTTTTTGGTACTGGGGATGGAACTCAGAGGCATTCTACCTTCAAGCTATACCCCCAGCCCTATTTTTTATTCTTTATTTTGAAACCGAGTCTCACTTAGTTGCGGAGTGCCTCACTAGGTAGCTGAGGCTGGCCGCGAACCCGGATCCTCCGGTCTCAGCCTCCCGAATGCTGGGATTACAAGAGTGCGCCACCACGCCCGGCTTCCAGATTCTCTTTAGAAACAAAAGAATTTGCATCACAGGGCATTCTCTCATGTGTGGCAATGATTATCCATATCTCACTAGTGGTTCCTTTCCTCAGTGCTCTTTGATCCGCTTTACTAAGTACATCCGCTAGAAAACAGTTTGGTGTTTCCTCAAGAATTAAAAAAAAAGAAAACTCTAAAAGTAGAAGTACTACACTATCCAGCTACCCATTTCAAGGATATACCAAATGAAAAAAAGTCAGAATGGCATTTGTGTATTCTTTTGTAGTGTTTATTGCAGCACTGTTCACCATAGCTAAGAAATGCAATAAGCTAAGGTGCTCACCAATGGATAAATGGGTAAAGAAAATATGCTGTGTATAATTCAGCCATAAAGAAAAGTGATATCCTATTATCATAAAAATGGATGGAACTGGAGGAAATTATGTTAAGTGAAATAGTCTAGACACAGAAAGACAATTATCACGTTTTTTCTCATATGTGGACACTGAAAAAAAAATGTCAACCAGAAAGTAGAATAGAGATTGCCAGGAGGTAGGGGAGTGCAAAGAGTGGAGGAGTGGAATAAGGGTGGGTGGACATACTCAATGTACACTGTGTGCATGTATGGAAACACCACAATGCATCCCAATAATTCGTACAATTAACATATTGATAACAAACGTATGAGATTAGTTCTCTAGATATTGGAGAATTCCTTTATTGCTATAGATGGTTATGCAATAATGAATCACAAAAAATGAGAAGAGAGTTCCCATTTTAGGGAGATCAGCAAATATAGGAAACATGGGAAATTAGAACATCTCCTCAAATAACAATGCAATAATAGTCAGGTATGAAGAGAAATAGGGAATGTTTTTTTTTTCTGTAACTAAGAGTTGAAAGGGTTTAAAAGAAATAATTTTTAACAGTCTTCTTATCTTACCTTCTTCAAATCTTCATAGCTCATGAAAAGAATATTGAAGTCATCTCTGTGTTCATACCAGCCTCTTATGTGATCAAACCAACAGCTTCCTACCACTGTGAAAAAATAGTAAGTAAAGAGAGAAAGGTATCACACACATTGAATAGAACACTATACTGTATCATTTCTGGTTTAAATTCTTCATTATAAAAACAAAGCTCCCACCATTGGATACCTATAATATTGCTTTAGATTGGCTAGAGCTTTGGAAAACAATTGCATGATTTTCACTGAGACACGCCTGTGCAAAGCTACTCAATGCATGTAAGAAAGTAGGAATATAGAGATAAGAAGCCCAAGGTCCTACATTTGAATATGTCTTTAAGGAAAGTTTCTTCATTTTCCTATTTCCTCCACCCTAAAACATGTGTCTCCCTTTATCTTTTTATTCTCTAAGATCTCTGGAGAGCAGCATTAGCTGTCTATAATGAGAGAGAATGTGAGCATAATCTTCTAATGAGTGACATCCTGATTTCACACTGGATAAGATTTATATCAGCCAGTGCTTCTCAGAAGTAGAGTGGACAATTCCACAGTTGCCTTATGATGACCATCTCAAGTCCATGGTAGAGCAGAGGAACTCACCCTCAACTTTTGCCATTCTGGAAGGTTTGATGAAACCTTCCTCTCTAGCTAGTTTGAATTGCTAGTATGTTTGTAACCTATGGTCTGATCACAATATTTTTAAAATTATATGCCTTTTGCACACTGGTCCTGACAAGGGTAGAAATGCCACTGGCAGACTGAGTTGGTGTACATGAGTAACTCATGTGCATTTATTATCTAGCATTGCCAGTCTTTGACACTGTAAAATTTATTCTCTAAGTTTCTTGATAAATAAATTCATAATTACCTTCTCCATCTAGAAACTTTTCCATGTATTGCTCTATGTTTTCTGTTGCTCCAAATATTGCTATCCAATTTGAAAAATGAAAATAAGAGACCATAACATCTTTAGGATTTCTGTAGACATAAAGAATCTGCAGGAAGAGTTATGAAATAATTTGAACAACTATTGGATAATCTTACAAGCTTTTAACAGATATATAATATTTTATTCCTTAATTAATCATAGTAATTTTCTTTCCATCTACTATTCCATTTCATTTCATTTCCATCGAATATCCATGGAAATGTAGGTGGTTAACAATTTTTTGCTATTATAATGCTTTTGAAATAATTTTATTTACATCATCTTTCAGATATGTGAAAGAATGTGGGACATATTTCTCAAAGTGAAATTGATTATTTGTATGTTGATAAGTATTGCAAAATAATTTTTGTAGAGGCTGTATTAAGTGAGCTTCCATGAGTATTATGTGATATTTGATGCATAACCAACGTAGTATTGGAGAGAAGTAAAAAAGAAAGAACTACTTATGATGTTGAAACTAATAATTATCCACATAGAAGAAACAACAAAAAAAAGAAAACGTATCTCACACCACACAGAAAAATCATTTACCAGCTGAGAGTGGTGATGCATGCTTGTAATACCAGTTCTTGGGAGGCTGAGACCGGAGGATCCTGGTTTGTGGCCCACCTCAGCTACTTAGTGATGCCTTCCGCAACTTAGTGAGACCCTGTTTCAAAACAAAGAATAAAAAATGGGACTAGGGGTGTAGCTTGGAGTTAGACCTCCCCTGAGTTCAATCCCCAGTACAACACACAAACAAAAAATTACCAATAGATTAATAGATTAAGGGTTTAAGTATGTAAAAAAATACTTGACATCAAAAAAATTAATAAATCACATTTCTGGGCTTGAAGCAAGAAGGGTTTCTTTAACAGAAAAAATATATTTAAAACAAAAAACAGTTTAAATATCTTAACATTTTAAATGCTGCTAGTTGCAATATATCATAAAGTTACAAAAAGTCACAAAATGTGACATAAGCAACACATATAAGCAGTAATGGATTAGAACCCAGAAGCTGTATGAAGCAAATTAATAAGAAAATTGGGCAAAAGACATAGTCCTTTCATGGAATAAATAATAATTGCGACTAAAAATCTATCAAAACATGCCTAATCTTATTTCTCAGTATGGAGATGCAAATTAAGATTAGTTTGAGATATCATTTTATAAGTACCACTTGGACAAAAATTTACAAGACTAATACATATGACTAATAGGGAGAAATAAGAACATATCCATTACTAATATCAGCATGTATCAGTATATCTGTAAGAAAATATAGTACCACCCCATCAGGTTGAACATCCTGTTACTCGTGCTTTGCATTTACATTCTTGGATGTATATTCTAGAAAAGCTCACACAAATGCACAAAAGAAACATACTCAAGAAAGTTCATAGCAAGATATATTAATAGCAAAATATGAAAGTAGATATCTGATAGAACAACTTACATTATTTGTAAACTATGCAGCAGTAAAAAAAAGCATTGACAATCAAAAAAAAAAGCATGTGACAAAATCCCAGTAAGAAAAGAAAACAAGCGACAACATAAAATTAGGCAAAATAGAAGGCCACACAACATAACAGGACAACATATAATTTCTTTGTCATGATAGAACAGGAACACTTGTACACTGAGAAACAGTATAAATCTTTAAATGGAAAAAATTTTAGTTAAATCTGTAATATTTTATTTTGCAACATCATAGAAGACTTTCAGAGATATTTGTCTGTGGGCATAAGACTAAACAGGAATACTATAATTAATTTACAAAAGTCATTTAAAAAATTTACTGGATATATATGTATAGTTGTGCTCCACACAGAAAATTTCTCATTTTCAGATGTAGTTGTGGAACATAAAAGTTATCAACCAATTCCAAAAATTAGAACTCTTAAGGCACTACTACCTGGTGATAAACAGCAATGGGAAAATTTAAGAAGACATTTACATAAAGCCTTGCAAGTAAAGAATAGCTAAAATAATGGGAGCCTATTAGAAAAGTAAAACTGAAATGACCTTAACAAAATTATATTCATAGCTATACTGAAAAGGATGATATTCACCATTTTAAACTGTTAATAACTAAAAAATGAACATTGGAAATAGATACACTAACCACATAATTAAGATAGAAAGAAATGAAAATAAAACATTGAAAATAATTAAAATGAAAGCATAAGTCAAAAAGAAGAAAACATTATGCTTCAAAAAAGAAGCTAATTTATCACAGGATACAAACTCAACAAAATAGAAAACTCCCTACGTCTTAGAAATCTAAAATGGAAAGAATATAAAAAATTTCATCATTACAGGATGAATGGAAAACACTCCACAGAAGTGGAGTAAATTGACAACATCATGAAAAACTTTGTTGTATTATGTTCAGTGTCTTATGGGCCAAATAAAATGGACAAAAAGTATTCTGAGAACATTATAAAGTACATGTGGTTGGCAGGAAAGTGGACCTGAGAAACAACAGCCATAGGATGAAACTGGAGGAATGTTGGAATATCTCAGTCCCAGTTGTCCCAGAGAAATCTATATATTTATTAAATTACAATTAATGTTTAAAATAATTGTGATGTTAAAATATTTTTAAAAGATGATAGAAGAATTTCTCTTATCAGTTTCCATATGGAGAACAACCAAGAACTGCCATATATTCAACAGAATGTATCCAATTTTAGAGTAAAGTATGTAGACTGGGAAGAGCAAGACCATGGAAAGGATAGTATGTCAATATACAGGCTTCAAGAGAGTGGCACAACCCGTGGACAAATATGCAATATTCCTATCTCACATCACACACAATATGAGACATAATTTATAGTTATGAGTAAAAATTTAAAATGAAGTTAATTAGCAAAAAATGTGGAGAGTATTTGTATAATTCTTGTTGTGGGGAATGTGATTTCTTTGAAAAGCATCAGAAACAGTTATGAATGAGTCATAGATTTGTTACATAAGATGAAAAGTTTCCAAAAGTTTTTAAAAGTGAGCTATTAATTGGAGAAACATCTGTAATATATAAAGGCTCCCACAAAATAGTAAAAAAGAAACACTAAAGCAAAATGAACAAAGAATAGAAAGCATATATAAAAGGCTATAAAAACATAAGTCTCGCCGGGCGTGGTGGCGCACGCTTGTAATCCCAGCATTTGGGAGGCTGAAACCGGAGGATCCGGGTTCGCGGCCAGCCTCAGCTACCTAGTGAGGCACTCTGCAACTTAGTGAGACCCGGTTTCAAAATAAAGAATAAAAAATAGGGCTGGGGGTGTAGCTCGGAGGTAGAATGCCCCTGGGTTCAATCCCCAGTGCCG
>PVLC010015459.1:25699-37421 GCA_004027655.1 Graphiurus murinus | reverse complement strand
CTTGTAATCCCAGCATTCCGGAGGCTGAGACCGGAGGATCCGGGTTCGCGGCCAGCCTCAGCTACCTAGTGAGGCACTCCGCAACTTAGTGAGACTCGGTTTCAAAATAAAGAATAAAAAATAGGGCTGGGGGTATAGCTCGGAGGTAGAATGCCCCTGAGTTCAATCCCCAGTACCGCAAAAAAAAAAAAAAAAAAAAGAAAGTTCAAGGCCAGCCTTGGCAACTTAGCATGACCCTGTCTCAAAATAAAAAAATAAAAAGTGTTGGGGATATAGCTCAGTGGTAGAGTACCCCTGGATTTAGTTCCCAGTACCACATACCCCCCCTCCACACACACACACATATACACAAAAAACTCAGTAGAGGATGCAAGTTGGTGACTAAAGTCAGGTCTTTTTGCAGAAAACTAAAATGGGAGAAAGGAGCCAAACTAGCCAGGCCTGGTGGTACACACCTGTAATACCAGTACTTTGGAGGCTGAGACTGAAGGATCACAGGTTTGAGGACAGCCTTGGCAAGTAGTGAGACTCTCATCAACCTAGCGAGACTCCTTTTTTTTTTTTTTCAGTACTGGGGATTGAACTCAGATGCATTCTACCTCTGAGCCTCTCTCCCAGCCCTATTTTTTATTCTTTATTTTGAAACAGGTCTCACTAAATTGCAGAGGGCCTCACAAGTTGCCAAGGCTGGCTTTGAACCTGTTTTCCTCCTGTCTCAGCCTCCCAAGAACTGGGATTACAAACGCACTCCATGCCTGGCTTATGAGACCCTGTTTCAAAATAAAAATAAAAATAGAGCTAGGGGTGTAGCTTGAAGGTGGAATGCCCCTGGGTTCAATCCCCAGTAACACAGGAAGAAGAAAAGAAGAAGAGGAGGAAGAGGAGGAGGAGGAGGAGGAGGAGGAGGAGAAGGAAGAAGAAGAAGGTGGCCCAACTGAAACAACTATGGTGGAATAGAACTGGGCAAGATGTGGGCTGAACTAGAGATTGGAAAAATATAAGCTAGTAAGGAAAGAAACAATATACCACCTCTGCAGCATGTTCAGGTTGGAAGCCAGAATGGCCCACCATATCCAACAATGGCAGCAGAGTTGTGCTGACATTTCCCTGCCCAGCCAGTTCACCTAAGAGACATCTGCTACATGAAGTCATCGATTTGTTAAACTCCGTATAAGGGACTGAAGCATGACTCCTATATTCCCATCAGGAATTAAAATCGGCCCTGTATCTTTTCCTGCCAGTTTTTACTTTATACTTTTACAACTACTTGGTTTGCTGTTTCCCTATTTTCTTATGAGATTTGATGACATAAGTTAATGACCAAAGTCAATGGAATCGAGTAAACCACAGTACTCTCTACAACTTCTGAAGGAGAAAAGCAGCAGCACTTCTCTGTTGAGATTTTTGGTGAGCTGAGTTTACCTGTTTTTGTCACTAGGTGGCACTAGTACAAACATTTGACAAGTTAATTTTCAAGGAGCTGGAATCACCTGCAGATTGAACCCAACTGAGGGCCTTGCACACTTCTCTGTCAGTGAGGTACATCTCTAACCCCAATGCTCCTCTAAGCTTTTTTTTTTTTTAGTATTAGGGGCCTGATCTCGGGGCATTTTACCACTGAGCTACATCCCCAGCCTTTTTATTTTGTTTTGTGAGGGTCTTGCTAAGTTGCCCAGATGGACCTTGAACTACTTGTAGTCCTCCTGCCTCAGCCTCCTGGAGTCGCTGGGATCAGGGCATGTACCACGACACCAGTTTCAAAACACTTTTTCTAGGCTGGGTATGGTGGCGCATGTTTGTAATCCCAGTACTTGGGAGGCTGAGACAGGAGGATTATAGGTTCGAAGCCAGCTCAACAATTTAGCAAGACCTTCCGCAACTTAGTGAGACCCTGTTTCCAAATAAGAAATAAAATTGACCTGGGATGTAGCTCAGGGGTAGAATACCCCTGGTGCTTCAATCCTCAGTGACATACACAAACACACACACACACACACACACACACACACACACACACAAATATCTTTTCTTTAAGCACTCTCGCCCCCCCTTCCCTTCCTTCCTTCCTTCCTTCTGCCAGTAAAGAGTTAGGACACCAGCATGTTTTAAGTTTTCTTTTTTTTTTTTTTTTTGGCGGTACTGGGGGTTGAACTCAGGGGCATTCTACCCCCAAGCTATACCCCCAGCCCTATTTTTTATTCTTTATTTTGAAACCGAGTCTCACTAAGTCGCGGAGTGCCTCACTATGTAGCTGAGGCTGGCCGCGAACCCGGATCCTCCGGTCTCAGCCTCCCGAATGCTGGGATTACAAGCGTGAGCCACCACACCCGGCTATGTTTTAAGTTTTCAAAATACTGTTCATCAGAAGAAAAATAGGTAGATGGCAGGTTCATCCTGGCTGTGGAGGTTTCTCCAGAAGCAAAGACAGGTGTGGCCTTTCCAATGTTATTGGTAACCTAGAATGCCTCAGAGGTGACCCCACAAAGACATGTTGAATTTGACCTGCTCTGGTGACTTTTTTTTTTTTCAGTACTGGGGATTGAACCCAGGGGCATTCTACCTCCAAACTACACCCCCAGCCCTATTTTTTATTCTTATTTTGAAACAGGGTCTCACTAAGTTGCGGAGTGCCTCACTAAGTAGCTGAGGCTGGCTGTGAACCTGGATCCTCCAGTCTTAGCCTCCCAAACTGGGATTACAAGTGTGCACCACCACGCCTGGCTACCCCAGCCCTATTTTTTATTCTTTTTTTTTTTTTGTACTAGCAATGTAGCAATGGAACCCACGGGCATTCTACCTCTAAGCTACACCCCCCAGTCCTATTTTTAATTCTTTTATTTTGAAACAATGTCTAAGTTTCTAAGGGCCTCACTTAGTAGCTGAGGCTGGCCTCGAATTTGTGATCCTCCTGTCTCAGCCTCCCAAGTACAGAGATTACAAGCTTGTGCCACCACGGTTGGCTTATTGATTTATTTTTATATTTTTATATATTTATTTATTTATTTGTGGTACTGGGGATTGAACCCAGGGACATTCTACCTCCAAGCCACACCCTCAACCCTATTTTTTATTCTTTATTTTGAAACAGGATGTCACTAAGTTGCAGAGGGCCTCACTAAGTAGCTGAGGCTGGCTTTGAACCTGTGATCCTCCTGTCTCAGCCTCCCAAGTACTGGGATTACAAACGTGTGCCATCATGCCTGGCTTTAATTTTTATTTTGAAACAGGATCTTGCTAGGTTGATGAGAGTCTCACTACTTGCTAAGGCTGTCCTCGAACCTGTGATCCTCCTGTTTCAGCCTCCCAAGTACTAGGATTACAGGTGTGCACCACCATGCCTGGCCCCGTCTTTTATTATTTAATAATTTAAAAAGTAATCTCAGCCTGGTGTTGTGGCACATGCTTGTAATCCCAGCATTTGGGAGGCTGAGATTGGAGGATCCGGGTTCAAGGCCAGCCTCAGCTACCTAGTGAGGCACTCGGCAACTTAGTGAGACCCTGTTTCAAAATAAAGAATAAAAAATAGGGCTGGGGATATAGCTCGGAGGTAGAATGCCCCTGAGTTCAATCCCCAGTACCGCAAAAAAAAAAAAAAAAAAAAAAAAAAAAAAGTAATCTCAGTATTGGGAGGCTGAGACAAGAGGATGACAAGTTTAAGGCCACCCTTGAAAACTTCATGAGACACTGTTTCAAATAAAAAAATAAAAAAGGCTGAAGATTTAGCTCAGTGGTAGAGTGCTCCTGGGTTTAATCCCCAGTACTAAAGAAAAGAATGTATGGTATATTTATAATTATACATGCTGGCTAGGTGTGATGGTGTACACCTATAATCCTAGTATTCCTACATCTGGGCAGTGGGTAATAAGTATGCATGGGCCGGGCGTGGTGGTGCACACCTGCAATCCCAGAATCCCAGGACTTGGGAGGCTGAGTACCAAAAACAAAACAAAACAAAAGACTATGCATAGAAGTGACTGCAGATCAGATGGATAGATTTCCAAGTCAAGTATATTTGCAACTAAAAATTCTCCTTAGCTAGATCCTCAAAATGCCTGTGGCCACACCTCTGCCACCTAACATAAGAAGAAATGAGAAGGAGGAGAAGTCAAACTGAAAGTAGTATAGCCTTAACCAACTGCTATAAATAAATACCTTTTTTTTTTTTTTTTTTTTTTGTCTGAACTGGGGATTGAACCCAAGGGCATTATACCTTCGAGCTACACCTCCAGCCTTATTTTTTATTCTTTATTTTGAAACAGGGTCTCACTAAGTTGTGGAGGGCCTCACATGCTGAGGCTGGCCACGAACCTGCCATCCTCCTGTCTCAGTCTCCCAAGTACTGGGATTACAAGGGTGCACCACCACGCCCAGCACCCATACATTTTTTTTTAATTGGTGCATTATAATCACACATCTTTGTTAGGTACAAGCTAGTATAGGTAAAGGCATACATGCACACATTTCTCATTTAACCTTTCTCCAATTCCCGCCCACTCCCTCCTCCTCCCTCTTTCTCAAGGTCAGTTTAGTGATTGACTTTGATGTGTTCATGAAAGTATATCATGCTCATTAGGGTGTCCCCCCTCCACCCATCACCTTCCGTTAAGTCAAATTCTTTGTTACCCTAAGGATTCTCCTTCTTCATCTGGAGTCCCTCTTATGTCCCATTTTCTCCCTAGCTTCCACATATTAGGGAGAGCATTCGATTTTTAACTTTTTGTGACTGACTAATCTCATTTAACATAATGTTTTCCAGTTTCATCCATTTCCCTGCAAATAACATGATTTTGTTCTTCTTTATGGCTGAGTAAAATTCCATTGTGTACATATCCCATAGTTTTGTAATCTATTAATCTATTGATGGACATCTTAGCTGGTTCCATAGTTTGGCAATTGTAAACTGTGCAGCTATAAACATAGATACACATGCGTTGATCTGATAGTTTGGTTTCTGTTCTTTTGTGTAGATACCCAGAAGTGGTATTGCTGGATCATATGGTAGGTTCATTCCTATTCGTCTGAGGATCCTCCATATTGTTTTCCAAAGTGGTTGCACTAATTTGCAATCCCACCAACAATGTATTAGGGTTCCCACTTCTCCACACCCTCGCCAGCATTTGTTGTTGTTTGTGTTCTTGATGATTGCCATTCTGATTGGAATTAGGTGAAATCTCAAGGTAGTTTTGATTTGCATCTCTCTGATTGCTAATGATGTTGAACATTTCCTCATACATTTATTGGCCATTTGTATTTCTTCTTTTGTGAAGTGTCTATTTAGATCCTTTTTCCATTTTTTGATTGGGTTATTTGTTTTCTTAGCTGTGAGTTTCTTGAGTTCTCTGTATATCCTAGATATTAGTCCTAGAGTAGCTGGCAAAAATTTTCTCCCACTCTGTGGGCTCTCTGTTGAGGTTCTTGATAGTTTCCTTTGCTGCACAGAGTTTCCAAAGTTCTTCAGTTTAATGCAATCCCATGTATTGATCTTCCTTTGAGTTGCTTGTGCTTTTGGGGTCTTGTTGAGAAAGTTTTTACCTGTGCCTATGTGTTGAAGTGTTGGGCCTATGCCCTCTTTAAGTAACTGCAAGGTCTCTGGCCTGACTTCCAGGTCTTTGATCCACCTTGAGTTGACTCTTGTGCGGGGTGAGAAAGTGGGGTTTATTTCCATTTTCCTGCATATGGTTAACCAGTTTTGCCAACACCATTTGTTAAAGAGGCTATCTTTTTTCCAGTGTATGTTTTTGGCTCCTTTGTAAAAAATCAGTTGATTGTAAACATGTGGGTCTGTTTCTGAATCTTCTATTCTGCTCCATTGGTGTGTGTGTCTGTTTTTGTGCCAATACCATGCTGTTTTTATTACTGTGGCTTTGTAGTAAAGTTTGAAGTCACATATTGTGATACCTCCTGCATGGTTCTTATTACTAAGAACTACTTTGGCTATCCTGGGCTTTTTTTTTTTGCGGTACTGGGGATGGAACCCAGGGGCATTCTACCTCCGAGCTATACCCCCAGCCCTATTTTTTATTCTTTATTTTGAAACCGAGTCTCACTAAGTTGCGGAGTGCCTCACTAAGCAGCTGAGGCTGGCTGCGAACCCGGATCCTCCGATCTCAGCCTCCCGAATGCTGGGATTACAAGCGTGCGCCACCATGCCCGACTTATCCTGGGCTTTTTGTTGTTCCAAATGAATTTAAGGACTGATTTTTCTATGTCTGTGAGGAGTGACCTTGGTATTTTCATGGGTATTGCACTGAATTTGTAGATTACTTTTGGGAGGGTGGCCATTTTGATGATATTTATTCTGCCTATCCAAGAGCATGGTAGATTTTTCCATCTTCTAAACTCTTTGTCGATTTCTTTTTTCAACTTTTTGTAGTTTTCCTTATAGAGGTCTTTTTTTTTTTTTTTTTTTTTTTTTTTTTTTTTTTTTTTTTTTTTTTTTTTTTTTTTTTTTTTTTTTTTTTTTTTTTTTTTTTTTTTTTTGTGGTACTGGGGATTGAACTCAGGGGCATTCTACCTCCGAGCTATACCCCCAGCCCTATTTTTTTATTCTTTATTTTGAAACAGGGTCTCGCTAAGTTTCGGAGTGCCTCACTAGGTAGCTGAGGCTGGCCTCAAACCCGGATCCTCCAGTCTCAGCCTCCCAAATGCTGTGATTACAAGCATGCACCACTATGTCTGGCTTAAAGTGTTCATTTTAAGTGGGTGAATTACATGGTATAGGAATTATGTATCAATAAAACTGTTTAAACAAAAAGAAAAACATAATCCATGTGGAGATAAATTGAAGCTATATAAATATTCTGTTCCCTCTCAAACTTTCACCTAAAAGTTTAGCATCCATTGATAATTCTTGCCTGAATCAGTTATTATTTTGATTATTACAAAATGGTAATTTTCTAATTCTATCATTCCTTCTGATGTAGAATAAAAGAAATAAATAAGCAGAAGGAGACAGACAGGAAGGAGAAGTAAAATTTAACCTTAATATAAGAACCTGGTGCTAAAATTCCTCAACCTTTACTCCCCAAACCAGTTTTTTTCTTGGGCTGGTCTCTCCCAAATTCCTGGGAGATCTGTAGATCCTAGAGTTAACAAAAAACAAAACAAAACAAAACCCAAAAAATCCCCAACAACTTTAATTGCCCTGTGTACTGTTAAGAAGACAGATAGGATATCTTGAGAAACCTACAATTTAGGAGACTCTCCAGCTTATCTATTGATCAGATAATGGAGACCTCGATCAGCCTGAGGACCCTAAGGATGAGCAGACCACCAGGAACCACCTTGAGACTACCGTACTGAGCTCATCCTCACACACCTTCCCAAGTCCTCCCTTCACTGTGTTTCCTTAAAAAGAAGAGCCCTGAGCCCTCCACCCCCAAATCATCTCCTTCTTAAGATAGCCCACATTCTCCCTTGAATATGTATGTCCTACTTTCCTAAATAAACCTCTGTCTGTGTCTCCGACTGGTGCTGGTGCATGCTGAAATTCTCTTTCATGTATGCCAAGGACCCTGAGGGTCCTGAGGTGGGTTTCACTCTTTGGAAACTCCTCGGATCCCTCATCGAATCAATGTTCCTTCTGTGACACTCCTACATTATTTGTTGGCATTTTACCATAAAGAAGAGCCATAAAGGTCTATTTTAAAAATTAAAATGGAAGCCAGGAGTGGTGGCACACACTTGTAATCCCAGGACTAGGGAGGCTGAGACAGGAGGATCCAGGTTTGCAGTCAGCCTCAGCTACTTAGTGAGGCCCTCCGCAACTTCGTGAGACCTTGTTTCAAAATAAAGAATAAAAAAAAAAGGACTGGGAGTGTAGCTCAGAGGTAGAATGCTCCTGGGTTCAATCCCAGTACCGCAAAAAAAAAAAAAAAAAAAAAAGGGGATTGTACTCTACACAATACTTTGTAATTTGCTATTTATTTTTATTTATTCATGTGTTTTTATTTATTTACACACACACATATATATATATGTATATGTGTATATATGCATATATGTATGTACTGGGTATTGAGCCAGGGGACATTCAGCTTCTGATCTATACCTTCAGCCCTATTTTTTTTTTTTTTTTA
The DNA here is from genome assembly GCA_004027655.1 of Graphiurus murinus. Taxonomy (NCBI): domain Eukaryota; kingdom Metazoa; phylum Chordata; class Mammalia; order Rodentia; family Gliridae; genus Graphiurus; species Graphiurus murinus. The sequence goes on along the minus strand of PVLC010015459.1, from coordinate 29,343 downwards.
GTACTGGGGATTGAACTCAGAGGCGCTCTACCTCTGAGCTACACCCCCAGCCCTATTTTTTATTCTTTATTTTGAAACTGGGTCTCACTAAGTTGCGGAGTGCCTCACTAGGTAGCTGAGGCTGGCCGCGAACCCAGATCCTCCGGTCTTAGCCTCCCGAATGCTGAGATTACAAGCATGCGCCACCACGCCCGGCTCTTCAGCCCTATTTTATGTTATATTCTTGGGGGGAACAGGGTCTTGCTAGGTTGCTGAGAGTCTCAGCTACTTTGCTGAGGCTGTCCTTAAATCTGTGATGCTCCTCAGCCTTTCAAGTACTGGAATTTCAGGAATGCACCCTATGTCCAACTTATAATTTGCTTTTAATTTAATATTATTCATATTGTGACTATCTAAATATTTATTCATATCATCATTTTTAGTTACTGCTAAATAATTAATAATATAAGTGTATCACGATTTGTTAAGCAATCCCTTATTGTTTAATATTTATTTTTTCTAACTTTCACTCTTATGAACAATACTTCAGTGGAAAGCCTTGTTTCCTTTTTGCATTTGTCCGATTTTTGTATTTAGGATAAATATCTAGAAATATGATTTCTGGACCAAAGGGTACATGGTTCTAAAAGTCACTTGATAAATGTTGTCAAATTTTCTTTCAGAGTTATTTCCCAAATGCTGATCTAACCTTGTCACTTCTCTACATAACATCCCAGTGCTCCTCCTGCCTACTGTTCTGCTTCTTGGCAGGGCATATCCTCCATTCACTCCCTTCCATCATCTCTCTGCTCCAGTTATACCAGACAACTTGCCATCCCCTAACACACACACATGTGTGTGTGTGTGTGCACTTGTGTGTGTGGTAGTGGGGTTTGAACCAAAGGGCATTCTACCTCTGAGCTACCTACACCTCAGCCCCATTTTATATTTTATTTTGAAACAGGATCTCACTAAGTTACCATATGCTGTTCTCGAACTTGCGATCCTCTTGTCTTAGCCTCCCAAGTACTGGGATTACAGGCTTGCATCATAGCATCCTGCTCCCTAACACATCTTAAATTCTATACCGTGCCTTTGTTCAAGCTCTTCCTTTCATTGAATTCCTTCTCCCTTGACTGCTTGACTAAAATCTGCTCATCCATTGGAACTCAAAGCAGCCTTTTCTAACACCCTTCCCATCCGATTGTATTAGCATTACAGGCAGGTGTGTCATCGTCACACCACTTTGCTTCCCTGATGATAGGGTCTCTATCTTGTAGTGGTAGACTTTGTTGTTTTTACTTCTTTGGCATCCAACTTTCCCTGGGAATCATACTCTTGATTTTCTTTTGGGGAAATGTCCCTTACCACTCCAGTAAATGCAGCTCCAGGGATCAATCTACAACCCACAACCACGTAGGTCAATGCATTCTACCCTAATAGCACAGTGATAGATTCAGGGGTCAGCTCCTGACTCAAGAAGGGCCAGTCAGAGTCCGCCCACGACTTCTGTTTTCTAGAACTGCTGGGCCAGAGAGTTCTTGAGAATTACACGATATCACTTGCAACACATTCCACTGGCCAAAGAATTGGTTTTAAATTGCTCCTGTCTTACTCACTTCCTCCCAAGACCCCGCCCCCCAGAAGTCTCATCCCAATATAGCATCAGCCTTAGGTTGAGGTTGAGAATCACTTTCTAAATCAAGGCTCCTCTGGTTTGCTTTGTAAGGCTGCTCTCGATCTGAAGACTTCAGAACCAGGGAGACAAGTTTTGACCCCTATCCATCCACCTGCACATGCATAACAAATGATGGTGGGATTAGCACAAGACATCTGCAATCGATGCTCTAGTTCACAAGGAGGGAACAAGGCCCACAGGAGTAACTAATTATAGCAGATCTAAGCTCCAGCCTGGCACGGTACCACTTCTTTGACTAGGGCTCAACTTGCTCCGTGGCAGTGATTTTCTCTGGATCTAACAACCCTCTGGCCTCTTGGTTTTGTCTTCTGAGCCACCTTTTTCCCATAGGAAGTAGTCTGTATTTGCAGTTGGGTAGTTTCTCAGTCTGCTTCCTGCTCATAGATCAGGAGTCTTTCATTTTGTGCTCTTTTTAGTGTAACCTAGGGGTGTTTCTACCAATATAATTATCTTTAAAAGTTTGTGGTTTTTCTATGAATCTTATTGGGAGATCATTCAACTAGATAAAAATCACACTAAGTCTCTGTAAGACAAAGACTTCTCTATGTTGAGTCGCTAGTGAGGCTGTGGAAGGTTTAGAGGATCTTTAGAAGATCTTTTTTGTGTGTGTGGGGGGGCTTACTGGGGATTGAACCTCGGGACATTCTACCTCTAAGCTACACTCACAGACCTATTTTATTTTTGAAACAGGATCTCACTAAGTTGGGAATGGCCTCACTAAATTGCTGAGACTGTTCTCAAACCTGCGATCCTCCTGTCTCAGCCTCCCAAGTACTGAGATTACAAGTGTGCACTGCCACACCCAACTTAGAAGTCCTTTTTCTGATTCTTTCCTTCTTCCTTTTTTTTTTTTTTTTTGGTGGTACTGAGGATTGAACCCAGGTGCCCTCCACCTCTCAGCTACAACCCCATCCCTTTTTACTTTTTGTTTTGAAACAGGATCTCACTAGGTCTCCCTAAGTTGCTGAGGCTGCTCTCAAACCTACGAGCCTCCTGTCTCAGCCTCCCAAGTACTGGGATTACAGGTGTGCCACAACACCTGGCGCTTTCTCTTTTTTTTGCAGTACTGGGGATTGAACTCAGGGGCATTCTACCTCCGAGCTATACCCCCAGCCCTATTTTTTACTCTTTATTTTGAAACCGAGTCTCACTAAGTTGCGGAGTGTCTCACTAGGTAGCTGAGGCTGGCCTCGAACCCGGATCCTCCAGTCTCAGCCTCCCGAATGCTGGGATTACAAGTGTGCGCCACCACGCCCGGCTTCTTTTCTTTTTTCTTTCTTTTTCTTTTTCTTTTCTTTTCTTTTTTTTTTAATCAGTATTGGGGATTGAACCTGGGGCATCCTACTTCCGAGCTATACCCCCAGCCCTAGATTTTATTTTTTATTTTGAAACAGGGTCTCACTAAGTTGTGGAGGGCCTCACTAAGTAGCTGAGACTGGCTGTGAACCTACAATCCTCCAGTCTCAGCCTCCCAAGTACTGGGATTACAAGTGTGTGCCACCACACCTGGCTCTTTCTGATGTTTTGTTTGTTTGTTTGTTTGTTTTTTTGCGGTACTCAGGGGCATTCTACCTCCGAGCTACACCCCCAGCCCTATTTTTTATTCTTTATTTTGAAACCGAGTCTTATTAAGTTGTGGAGTGCCTCACTAGGTAGCTGAGACTGGCCGCGAACCCGGATCCTCTGGGTTTACAAGCATGCTGGGATTACAAGCATGCACCACCACACCCGGCTTCTTTCTGATGTTTTTTGTTTTGTTTTGTTTTGTTTTTTTGCGGTACTGGGGATTGAACTCAGGGGCATTCTACCTCCGAGCTATACCCCCAGCCCTATTTTTTATTCTTTATTTTGAAACCGAGTCTCACTAAGTTGCAGAGTGCCTCACTAGGTAGCTGAGGCTGGCCGCGAACCCGGATCCTCCGGTCTCAGCCTCCCGAATGCTGGGATTACAAGCGTGCGCCACCAC
>PVLC010015459.1:0-25599 GCA_004027655.1 Graphiurus murinus | reverse complement strand
GATGTTTTAACAACTGATTTTATAGTCACACATCTTTACCCAGAGACAGTGTTTTCCTAACAGCACCCTGGCTTTGGTCTTTGCTCTGAGGCCTTTTATTACTTTGAGAATTCTCTGTTGACTAGAAAGACTTTTTTTTTTTTTTTTTTTTTTTACACCTCTTCCAAATTCTGCTTAAGGACAGAATCATTGCTTCTTTAGTTTTTGTCTATCTGTATCTTAGGATACAAAGCCAAAATAAGCCAACTGACACTTTTCAACATTTTGCCTGGAAATCTTTGCCAGAGCCTTCCATTAATTAGGACTTTGTCTATTTTTCACACTAGTGTAGATAAAAGTTTTGCTAAACTTCCCACTACCATACAACAAGCCTATACTCCTCCTCCAGATTCCAATCATATTATCCTTGACTTTCCCTGAGTCTTCTCCTGCAGTCTCCTCAAGGCTCTTCCAGCTTTCCCAGTCCCATGGAGGTCGGTCAGGCATCTCCCATCACCTGGTCCCCAAACCAGTGCCATATGTGTTAAGTGTCTCACTTCCAGACATAAAATTCTTTTCTAGTTTTCTGTTGCATAGGAAGCAACTTCAAATTTTGTGGCAAAAAGCCACACCAACCGGGCATGGCAGCACACGCTTGTAATCCCAGTACTTGGGAGGCTGAGACCGGAGGATCTGGGGCCAGCCTCAGCAACTTGTGAGGTCCTCCACAACTTAGTGAGACCTTGTTTCAAAATAAAGAATAAAAAATAGGGCTGGGGGTATAGCTCAAAGGTAGAATGCCCCTGGGTTCAATCCCCAGTATGGCAAAAAAATAAAAAAATAAAAAAAAAAAATAAAAGCCACACCATTTTATTATGCTCATAGATTCTGTGGATTAGAAATTTGGACTGGACTCTGTACTCCATAAAATCTTGGGTCAACTGGGAAGACTTCCACTGGGGGATGGAACAGCTGGAGCCACTTACCAATTGGCTTTTTGCTTCAGATGCCTGCCCCTTGGTGGGCTCAGCTGGGTCCTTCAGCAGCATACCCACACATGGCCTCTTTAACATGGTGGCGTGGGGGCACTTGGGCATTTATTTATTTATTTATTTATTTTTACTTGGGCTTCTTATGTAGTGGCTCAGGAGAAAAAAGAAGCCAACCAAGGGGAAGAGAGATAATGGGGGTCAGGCTGAGGTTTACTATGTTTGGCAGGATTTTTCCAGAAAAGAAAGAGACCCTGGAAAGGAGTTGGAATTGTAAACTGGGAAGAAAGTATCTTAGCCATCTGCAGGGTGTGTGTGTGCCGGCACAGTCTGGGAGAGGGCAAACAGGTTTGCTGGGAGTAGTCAGATGGCAACAAAGACAGGTGGCATGTGAGCTGGATTGGAATGCTCAGTTCTGAAACTTCTTCAGCTTCACTGAGGGCCTGGGAATGGGAACAAAGAGCCAAGTCTATCCCAGTGGACACATGGAGGCCACCACCTGGGCAGTCAGGGGAGGAACAGATGGTCTAATGGGTTGAATAATAACCCCACAAAGAAATAGTCCCAAGTCCTAAGCCCCTGTATCTGTGTACCTGTGAATATGACTTTTTTTTTTGGAAATAGGAATCTTGATGCCTGACATGGTAGTACACATCTGTAATCACATCCACTGGGGAAGCTGAGGCAGGAGGATCACAAGTTTGAGGCCATCCTGGGCAAATTATCCAGATTCTGTCTCAAAATAATAATTTAAAGAAGGACTGGGGGTGTAGCTCAGTGGTAGAGCGTTTGCCTAATGTATGCAAGGACCTGGGTTCAATCCCTAGTACTGTCAAAAATAAATAAATAAATTTATAGTAGGCCTTAAGTTCCAAAGCAGGTTTCCTCTTGGGAGAAAGTAGACGAAGATGGGAGGCAGAGGCTCTGGGGAAAGACCACGTATAGACGGAGGCGCTGAGAATTGCCAGCAGCCACCAGAGGCTAAGAGACATCATGGAGGGTCCCTCAGAGCCTCCAGAAGGAGCCAACCCTGCTGACACTTTGATTTCAGGCTTCCAGCCTCCACAACTGTGGTAAAATAATTGATTTTTTTTTTTTTTTTGCGGTACTGGGAATTGAACTCAGGGGCATTCTATCTCCGAGCTATACCCCCAGCCCTATTTTTCATTCTTTATTTTGAAACAGGTCTCACTAAGTTATGGAATGCCTCACTAAGTAGCTGAGGCTGGCCTCGAACCCGGATCCTCCAGTCTCAGCCTCCCAAATGCTGGGATTACAAGTATGCACCACCACACCCGGCTCAAATTATTGATGTTTTAAGCCACGAAGCTTGTGGTAATTTGTTAGGGCAGACCCCCAGAAACTAATATAGATAGACTAGGTAAGAGACAGGGGTGCTGAAGGGCTCAGGAGCCTGGTGTCAACTCCCCTCAATTCACAATGTCCCTCTTTCCCTTCCATCCCTTTCACTACTCAAGTCCTGATTCAGAGGCTGCCCCTCCCACCCCAGCATCTCAGCACTGGCTCCTGGCCGGAGCTACAGGAGCGAGCCTTCACCTGGGACTGTGCTGTGTGACCTCTGTGCTGCTGTGTGTTTTCTCTCCTATGATTCAATTGACATCTTCTCCATCACTTGTCTCTGGTTGCCTACGGAAGTACACACTCGGTGCTTAATAAAAGTTACTGCTGTTTTCAGTGTCCTCTCACTTTTGCCCCTGCTTCTTTTCCTGCTCCAGCTGAATTTCTACTAAAATCTTGTCAGAGACAAACAATGTCCCTCACTACTCCAGTGTGATGGTGTCTCCCCCCCCCACACACACTGCTCCCAACCCCAGGTTCCCTGCAGGACCCTGGTGATGTAATCATTACCTCATGTGCCTTCAAATGCTACTCCCAGTTGGTAATTTATGAACTTGGGCAAGTCACTGCAACTTCTGCCCTTTAGTTTCCTCCTAGGTAAAAAGTTGAAGTAGATTCCTTCCTTCCTTCAAAAGTTGCTTGTTGAGACTATGTACCATAAACTCTGTGGATTCTAGGTGAACAAGACAGCTCCTGGGAGCTCCAAGTTTTATTGTGTGTGTGTGTGTGTGTGTGTGTGTGTGTGTGTGTGTGTGTGTGTGTGTTACCAGGGATCAAACCCAGGGACATTCTACCACTGAGCTATTATCCATCCGTTTTATTTTTTATTTTGAAACAGAGCCTAGTTAAATTGTGGAGGGTCTCACAAAGTTGCTGAGACTGTCCTCAAACCTGTGATCCTCCTATCTCAACCTCCTGAGTACTGGAATTAACAGGTATGCACCACTGCATCCAGCTTCAAGTTTTATAGCTTCCCCCCTCCCCCTGTGGTACTGGGGATTGAACTCAGGGGCATTCTATCTCCGAGCTACACCCCCAGTCCTATTTTTTATTTTTATTTTGAAACAGGGTCTCACCAAGTTGCGGAGGGCCTCACTAAGTAACTGAGGCTGGCTGAGAACCTGGATTCTCCGGTCTCAGCTTCCCAAGTACTGGGATTACAAATGTGTACCACCACGCCCGGCTCTAGTTTTATAGCTTTAAAGCTGCCACTTTGGGAGATCTGTCCAGGTACAATACAGGTTTCTTTTAGGGAAACAGATTTTGATTCAAAATAAGGAAGACTCTTCTATCAGAAGTGCACACAAAACAGCTGGCTTCCATAGAAGGTGTGGAGGAGCTGCTTAGAGATTCCTTCCAGCTCTGGGATCCTGAGCCTTGGGAAAGGGTTTATTGGGCAGGACCACCAGCCACCTTTTCCACAGGACAATGAAGGTGGGGAGTTATTTGAACACAGTTACAGTGGAGAAGCAGTGTTGTGTGAAGCTACACCTTACCCAGGTTCCGCCAGCCATCTGAGGCCTCAAGCAAAGGGCAGGCAAAGGGAATGACTCGGATGTTATAATTGCTTTAATTCTTATCTCCAACCGGTCACAGACCCCAGGAAGGTGAGGCCAGGGGAGGGAACTTGGATGAGTTTAGGCCACAAGGGCAGCAGTTGGGTCTGGGGGTGTAACAGAGAAGCCCTGGCGCCAAGTCTCTGGCCACAAACACTTGGCACCAGGAATGGTTTTCAGAAGACAGGTAAACAGTGCAGAGAGATGTGACAGTCGTTGGACAAAAGGGAACAGCCTGTGGCTGCTGAGAAGACAGATATGGGATGGAGGAGAACTGGGGAGGGGGAAGCTGGTAGCCAAGCCCCTGCCCCCTCCCCCAGCCTCAGCTGCGCGGCGCCCCAGCCTCAGCCTCTCCCTCGGAACCAGGCACCGCTTTTTCACAAACAACCACAGCGGGGCAGCAAAGTGCTTGTGCATCAACCCACAAATAGGCCACCTGGGGCTTGTTCCTAGGTGGGCCTGGGAAGGAAATGAACAGCCTTTTGGAAGGAGTCTGAGGACTGACCCTGACTTCCTGAGGAGGAAGAGTAGGGAATACAAGGTCTAAGATTCTTGGGCTTCCCTAGGCCGTACAGAAGGAGCCATGTATGTATCCAGAATGTGGTGTGGGGACCCCCCAAGCTTATGCGTGCCCGCTAGCTCCACCCTACAGCCTCCAGGACAGGATCTCCTTGTCTGTGACCTCTCGTCAGGAGGCTTCTGGCCTCACATCACAGATGGTCAGTTCCCTGGCTTCCTCTAGCTTTATAAAACCCAGCCTACTGCTTCCTGGGTCCAGCTCCACCCAGGCCAAAAATGCGAGGGGCTGCGGGCCTCCTTCCTTCTCTGCAGCTTATGGCACCTGCCCAGCTTTGGTTTCTCATAATCCTCTATTTCTCATAATCCTGCATTCCTGTTCCCCGCCCTTCCTCCTGGGACCCACTCAGGTGATCCTGGGGTTCCTAGCTGCCCCACAGGAAGTGGGACACACAGGCTTGGGCTCTGGCTTTGCTGCCAGCTCAGCGGTGCCCTGGACCCAGGGGCTCAGGCTCCAGAGCAGGAGACTGCAGCATCCTCTGCTGGGCCTCCCCACCCCACAGTGCACCCATCTTTGAGATTGCTGCAATTTGTGCCTGGATCACCTTATTTATGGCTGAGGGCTTGCCCCTCCTCCAATCTTTCACAGCTCTCCTGGGGGGAAAAAATTCTCAACCTCTCATTTCTGCATAAATTATCCCAGGAAAAGGAGAACTTGGACAAGTGGATTCTGGGAAGCTGGCCAGTGTGAGAGTGGCAGGTCAATGACAGGGGGTGGGGGCAAACCCTTCTGGAACTGAGGCCAGAGATTAGGAGAGGAACCCAGGGGCATTGGTGGAGGGGTAGCTGAGGGACAGTCAGGGGAAGTAAGTGTTCTTGTGCCTCTCCCTGCCCCTTGCAGGCCACTGACTTCTATCTCGCAGATAGGAAAACAGAATCACAGACAAGGAGAAATATTTGCCTAGTGCCCCAAGCCCACTGCAGTGAGGCTAGGAACCAGAAACCAGGTGTCCAGGAGGTGGAAATCTCAGAGCAAAATCTAGTGGCAGAGGGTAGGAGAGATGTAAGGCCTGGTGGCACTGTGGACCACAAATCCCCAGAGTTGTTGGGGCTTGACCACCCTTCTGGGCTCCCGTACAGTCTCCTTCCAGCCCCCTGTCAGTCTGGAGAGCAAGAGAAATGCCTTTGAGGAGGTCGCCATTGGTTTGTACCCCACATCCACCACTGCTGGCTCTGTGTCCTTGGACTCGTTCCCAAGCCTTTCTGAGCACCTCTGCTTTGCCCTCTGCAACGGAGATGCACAGAGGACTGCCTTTGTAGGGCTGCCGAAATGGACTAATTTAGACCTGCACTCAGCGGGCACCCTCCGTGCCCTGATTGCCTTTACCTCACACATACCACCTGCCAGTTCTTGGTTCCTTCTTTCCCCAAATACCCAAGATGGAACAAAACTTCAAATGCTTCTGCAATATTTCTTGAAAGTTAGAACTAGGAAGGGTGGATTGGGAATGGATGGTTAGCATTCCTAGTGGCCCTACCGGGGGCAGAGTCCCTCGCATAGGAAGAAGAGAGATCCCAGGAGAGGCCAAGGGTGAGCTGTGGGATCTACTCCGTCACCTCACATCCACCCAGTAACTTTCCACTGGCTCACAGCTGGCCCCAAGCACATGCAGGCTGCATGCGGCCCCAGGTGTGGCCCCCTGGTCCCCTCCCCAGCGGGCACCGGGCCAGGGGCTGGGTGGCTGACGCACACCCTGCTTGAGATCCCAGCCACCTGCAGGCTGATAAGGAGCCCTGGCTTCATCACATGGGACCCGCTAGAGGGGTTGGCCCTGGCTGTTAGCATCCGCTGGACAGCTTCCAAATTGAAGAGATGTGGAGATAAGAGAGGGGGCAGGAGTTCAGGGACTCTGGGATGAGAGGGTGGCCAGGGAAGCTGGGGGAGGGGATGTGGGCACTGCCAACTCCTCAGACCTCAGGCGGCCTTGCTGGGGATAAGCCAGCGAGTGGCAGTGAATAGGGGAGGGCTTAGGAAATAAGAGGTGCAGAGGGTGAGGGCTGAGGGCAGGGCAGGCTGTCCAGCCAGAGGCCCAGGCCTGTGGGAGCAGCTAGGGTAGGGAGAAGGGTAGGGTAGAGAGAAGAGAGTGAGAAGATGTGGGCCTTAGTCCTCTAACCCCAAACTCCTCCTGAGTGGACACAGATCTGGGCGGACTGCCCATACTGCAGAGCCTGGTCCCCCCCGTTGGCTTCCTTGCCCTGCCTCCCTGGGAACCCAGGACAGGCCCTCACATAGGAGCAGGACCCCCTACCTCCTGCCCTACAGTGCGCTGTTATGACTCAGGAGGGCAAACCGAGGCATGGTTCCCTGCGCTTTCCCACTGCTCTTGGCCCAGGGCCCAAGTCCTCAGAACAAACCATTCCTGGAATTAGCATGGGCCAGCCTTGTCTGTCCTGTGAGGTGCCCCCGCATCTCCCAGCTGCGCCTCCCTACCCATTTCCTTACAAAGTGTCTTTCTCTTGGAAGAGAGAGGTGGGGCTAGACTGGGCAGAGGTCAGTGTGCCCAGGTCATCTGGCTATGGTAGCCCTGGAAGGAATGGTGGTGGGGGCACAGGTCTCGGCCAGGCTTCCTGGGGTCTCCTTCCCATCTCTGAGATCCTGCTGGGCTCCTCCGTTCCTCAAACCCAGAAAAGCCTTCAAGGCTTCCCAGTTTGGAAGATGGAATTTGGGGCAGGGGGGAGCATGGGGGAGGACGTGTTCTCAGTTCCCCAGAGCCCAAAGAATGGCATATATACAAGCTGCAGAGGTCGAGTGAGGGCTGGCTGCGGGGGGAGCGGCAGGCCACGGGGAGGCTGCAGTGAGTTTTATGTCTGGTCTTGCAGGAGCACAGGGAGGGTCAGGAGACAGGAAAGGGGCATTCTATACAGGAAGAGGGGGGTGCTCCTTATTCCCGGCTGGTGCCAAAGAGCTGCAGGAAGAAGGTGAAGATGTAGATAATGTCTAGGTAAATGTTGAGGGCTCCAAAAATATATTCCTCTGGGCTCAGCGAGTGGCGTCGGCTACCCATCAGCAGCTGGGTGTCAAATGCCAGGAACTAGGGGAAGGAAGGAGAGAGAGAGGTCAGATGTTCTGTCAGCACAGGACTGAGTGGGGCATACTCAGGCCATCCTTGATTTTATTAACCTGACCTGCTGCCTGACTACTCAGTGACCCTCCTGTGATAGCCCAGAACTTTCCCAACACTTTCCACCCCTAATTCTATCTAGTATGTATTTACTGAGCACCTACTATATGCCAGACACAGGGGTACAGCAGAGAGCAAGAGAGACAGGTTCCGGGCATGGTGGCACACACCTATAATCCCAGGATTTGGGAGGCTGAGACAGGAGGTTCATAAGTTCAAAGCCAGCCTCAGCAACTTATTGAGACCCTCAGCAATTCAGTGAGACCCTCGGGAACTAAGATCCTGTTTCAAAATAAAACATAAGTCAGGCATGGTGGCACATGCTTGTAATCCCAGTACTTTGGGAGACTGAGACAGGAGGATCTTAAGTTCAAAGCTAGACTTGGCAACTTAGTGAGGCTCTCAGCAACCCAGTGAGACCCTGTTTCAAAAAAAAAAAAAAAAAATTGGGGCTGGGGATGAAGCTTGGAGGTAGAATGCCTCTGGGTTCAATCCCCAGTACCAAAAAAAAAAAAAAAAAAAAAATAGTTCTGGGGGTGTGGGTGTAGCTTAGAGATAGAATGTCTCTGGGTTCAATCCCTAGTACCAGAAACACACACACACACACACACACACACACACACACACACATGCACACAGGCACACAGGCACACACGCACGCACGAAGAGAGAGACAGACAGACAGGCACAGGGTCTCTGCCCTCAGAGAGCCAGTGCTGATGTAATGAGTGTAACCAAAAAGCAATACAAGTGCCACCCTGGGGATGGTTGTAATGACAAGGAGCCCGACCTGTGAGTGTGTCAGGGAGTTAGGGAGGCTTCCTGGAGGAGGGGACCATCAAGCTGGGCTTAGTCTTTTTGTCGTTCCCACAAGAGGGAACAGGTAGCAGGACGGAGTCTTTGTTATGTGCTGTACAGACATCAGCCCGTTTTGTCCCACTGACATCTTCTTCCCGCAGGACTTACTATCCCTAGAGGAAACTGAGGCCAGAGATGTTAATTTTCCCAGGTTTACAGAGCTGCGAAGTGAACCTGAACAGGTGGCTCCAGCGCCCCCCTGCTGCTCACTGGCAGCACCCAGGTTAATGTCTCCTCCCAGGAGACAGGCTCTCCCCTGGAGCGCCCTTGTGGTCTAGTGGACTCTGAACAGATTCCCTTGGCAACAGCTCCTCTGTGAGGCCTGCTGTGCCTACCAGGCCTTTCCATTGTCTACAGCAACTCCCTCCCCCCGCCATATGGCAGAACCCTCTAGAAGTAGCATATGGAATTTGGCAGGCAAGGTGCACCTTTTTGGGGAGAGAAGGCAAAAAGCCCACCAGAGTCTCAAAGGGTAAGAACCATTGGGCCACAGGCTGGCATTCTTTAAATCCGTTCATGTTCTTGCTAACTAGGTTGAGTCTGGCTCTTCCATCACTGGTGTGTTGGAAGACTTGTGCTCCTTGGGTCCTCTAAGACACATTCATTATACAAAAAACATTCAGGGGCAACAGCTGCATGCCAGGGGCTTGCTGAGAGCCAAAGAGACAATGAGGGACACAGAGCTACACCTGCCTTGGGGTAGCTCATGGCCGAGTGGAGAACACACAGATAAAAACAAGAAAACCTTGTACATGCTATAATTAGGGATGTGGAGGGGGGAGTTCCTCACTGGGAAGGAGGGAGGTGGCCCAGGAGTGGTGCCATTTTGCCTGGAGCTTGAAGGATGAGGAGGAGTTTGCTAGACCAAGAGGACCTAGGGGAGATCTGGGGACTGGAGTGGGACTGCCTGGGCTTGAGTCCTGGCTCCATGCCTCAGTACTCAAGTCATCCATTTGACTTCAGCATCCTCATCCTCAAGATGTAACAAAGTCCACACCATATATGACAGTATATAGTGGTAGCAACTATTACTGTTATTACTATTTGTGGTACTGGGGATTGAACCCAGGGGCATTCTACCTCTGAGCTACATCCCAGGCCTTTTTATTTTTAATTTTTTAAAACAATATCTTGTGACTGGGCATGGTGGCACATGCTTGTAATCCCAGTACTTGGGAGGCTGAGACAGGAGGATTGCAGGTTCGTCAGCAGCCTCCGCTACTTAGTGAGGCCCTCTGCAACTTAGTGAGACATTGTTTCAAAATAAAGAATAAAAAATAGGGCTGGGGTGTAGCTCAGAGGTAGAATGCCCCTGGGTTCAATCCCCAGTACCACAATCAATCAATCAGTATCTTGCTAGCCAGGCATGGTGGCACATGCTTGTAATCTCAGTACTTGGAGGCTGAGACAGGATGATCGCAGGTTCGCAGCCAGCTCAGCTACTTAGTAAGGCCCTCTGCAACTTAGTGAGACCCTGTTTCAAAATAAAAAGAATAAAAAATAAGGCTGGGGGTGTAGCTTGGAGGTAGAATGTCCCTGGGTTCAATCTCCAGTACTGCAATAATAAATAAATAAATAAATAAATAAATAAATAAGCAAACAAACAAATAAATAAATAAAATAAAACAGTATCTTGCTAAGTTACTACACGTTGGCCTTGAACCTATGATCCTTCTGTGCCTTTCAGGTACTGGGATTAGAGGTGTATCAGGATTATAGTTGTACCACTGAGCCCAACTTATTGTTGTTGTTCTATTATTATTATTATTGTTATTATTTTGCAGAACAGGGGATTGAAACAAGCGGTGCTCTACCATTGAGCTGCATTCTCAGCACTTTTTATTATTTATTTATTTATTTTTGGGGGTAGATTGAACCCAGGGGCATTCTAACATCCAAGATATACCCCCAGCCCTTTTTTATTTTTTAGTTTGAAATGGTCTTGCTATATTGCTGAGGCTGGCCTAGAACCTGCACTCCCCCTGTCTCAGGCATATGCCACCATGCCTGGCTCCAGATCTTTTGTTATTTTGAGACAGGGTCTTGCTAAATTGTTCAAGCTGGCCTAAGGAAACTAACTCACCCTTCCTTCCCTTCCTTCTTTCCTTCCTTCCTCCCTTCCTTCCTTCCTTCCCTTCTTTTCTTGGATTGAACCCAGAGGTATTCTACCTCTGGGCTATACCCCCAGCCCTATTTTTTTTTTTTTTTAATTTTGGTACTGGGGATTGAACCCAGAAGCATTCTACCTCCAAGCTACACTCCCATCCTGATTTTTTTTCTTATTTGGAAACAGGGTCTCACTAGGTTCATGAGCCTAAGTTGCCGAGGCTTGTTTTGAACCTGCTGGATCCTCCAGTCTCAGCCCCCAAATACTGAGATTGTGCCACCATACCCAGCCCCCCCCAGCCCTATTTTATTTTTATTTTGAAACAGAATCTTACTAGGTTGATGAGAGTCTCACTACTTGCTGAGGCTATCCTAAAACCTTCGATCCTCCTGTCTCAGTCTCCCAAGTACTGGGATTACAGGCATATGCCACCATGCCTGGTTCCCCAGCCCTTTTTACCTTTTCTTTTTTTTAAATAGGTTCTTGATAGGTCACTGAGAATCTCACTAAGTTGCTTAGGGTAGCCTCAAACCTGTGATCCTCCTGTCTCAGCCTCCTAAGTACTGAGATTACAGGTATACACTACCATGCCAGGCTCCCTTAAATTTTCAAACTTTCTGCCTCAACTTCCTGAGTCACTGGGATTATAGGTGTGTATCACTGAGCCTGACTGGTATCAACTATTATTATCCTTTGGTATTATTTTACTTCATTCCACTCTGCTGAATTTGGATTCCTAAGTAATTTTTCCTTCTGTGGAGAGAACAAGCAAATCAAGGGAGCAACTCAAATGCTACAGGCTGTTTAGCAGTCACCGCTGCCAGCATAAGTTAATAAATTGCTGATCTGGCTTATCAATCAGTAGCTTGCTTGGTTGATTTCCCAGAGCCTGGTCACCCCTCGGTGAGCTGATGAAATTGAATCTCTCAACCTAGAAGGCTTGGACATGGATCAGGTCTGGGTCTGGGGGTGGCCCCTCCAAGGAGCACCCACTCAGGAGGCCTCCTGGAACAGCCAGCTGGCTTTTCTCTTGGAGAGAAGAGGGATGGAATGACTTTTGCCTTTGCCCTTGGCCAGAGGCCATCATTCTTATCTACACAGTGCCATCTGGGATGGCCTACCCCAAATTTCAACTCCTTGTTGGTGCCACCCATCACTGCAACTGAAGGTTTGTCACTCTTTATTTTCAACAATATTCATTTACTGAGCACCTGCTATGTTCTGGTGAATGTGCCCTCACAGAACTGACAGCTTAATGAAGGCAAAGCACATTATTAGAGATTTTGTTATGATTTTACATTCATTACAGGAGAAATTAGTCTACTGGTTTCTCCCTGGGTGATGGAAAGCACTAACTAGTATCTTAGATGAGAGCTGATATCTTGGTTCTGGTTAACATCTTTTTTTGGAGGGCTGGGATACTAGAGGCTGAACCCAAGAATATTCTACCTTTGAGCTACTCCCCCAGCCCTATTTTATTTTATTTTTGCGGTGCTGGGGATTAAACTCAGGGGCATTCTACCTGTGAGCTATACCCCCAAGCCCTATTTTTTATTCTTTATTTTGAAACAGGATCTCACTAAGTTGCGGAGTGCCTTACTAGGTAGCTGAGGCTGGCCTCGAACCCGGATCCTCCGGTCTCAGCCTCCCAAATGCTGGGATTACAAGCGTGCACCACCACACCCAGCTCCTATTTTATTTTTTAATTAATTAATTAATTGGTTAATTAATTAATTGTTTTTGTGGTACTGGGGATTGAACTCAGGGGCATTCTACCTCCCAGCTATACCCCCAGGCCTATTTTTTATTCTTTAGTTTGAAACAGGGTCTCACTAAGTTGTGGAGAGCCTCACTAAGTAGCTGAGGCTGGCCACGAACCTGGATCCTCCGGTCTCAGCCTCCCAAATGCTGGGATTACAAGCGTGAGCCGCCATGTCCGGCTTATTTTTTATTTTTAAACAGGGTCTGATTAGGTTGCTGAAGGCCTTGCCAAGTTGCTGAGGCTGGCCTCAAACCTGTGATCTTCCTGTCTCAGCCTCTCAGGTACTGGGATTATAGGCATGCGCCACCATGCCTGGTTTGGTTAACATCTTAGTTGGCAGCTAAGATATTAGTTGAGAGCTAACAACTGTGTTGGTTGCTGACACCTAAAAGGATAGGCAGGTGCTTGAGTTAGTCCCAGCTAACATAAGAACAGCAGAAGGAGCAGGTGGGATGGGGCAGGAGGCAGAGTGTAACTAGGGTACTATTTATTATTTTTGGTTCAATATTCTTTTTTTTTTTTTTTGCAGTACTAGGGATTGAACTCAAGGGCATTCTACCTCCAAGCTACACCCCTAGTCCTATTTTTTTTTATTCTTTATTTTGAAACAGGGTCTTGCTAAGTTGCAGAGAGCCTCACTAAGTAGCTGAAGCTGGCTTTGAACCTGCGATCTCCTGTCTCAGCCTCCCAAGTACTGAGATACAAGCGTGCACCACCACACCCGGCTGGGTCGATATTAATTCTTGCTGGCACTAATATTTACCTTATCTCACTCTCCCAGTCTGCCCTGGGAGGTGGGCATTGTCACATATGAGAAAAGGAGTGTCAAGAAGCGAGTGACTTACTGATGGCCATTTATCTAGCACCAGAACCACATCACTCACCACCCATTCTGGCAGAGCTAGGGGCAGAGTGAGCTTGAAGAGAGACAAGGAGAGGTCGGCACAGGGGGCAGGGGAGTCAAGATGAACTTCCCCTGTTTCTGCACCACTCAGAGCCCCAGCTACATACCTGGCCTGACCCTGCTGTGTCAGGACCTGGGCTTAATGTCTGTTGCCTCCCCTGAAAGTGGCCTCAGAGGTGAGGTTGAGGCACTCTGGGAGAGCCACACCATGGAAAGGCCAGCTCAGGGCCACCAACAGACAAGCACTGAATACAAAGAGCTGGGGTTGCAATGTGTCAAACTAGCATAAAAAGGAGCACGTGGACTGTGTCCCTCCGTCCTACCAGAATGCCCGTGCATGCACAGACCGGCACACCCCGGGCCATCCCGCCAGCGTTTGTTCTAACAATGATTCACTGGAAACAGCTCAAACTATCCACAGGAGACAGTGAAATAAACTGGCAGCATACTGAAGTGGAAACATATCTAATATATACTACCATGAAAAAAAAAGCAAGTTGCAGAAAAATCCGTATCACATGAGCCTGCAAAACTATACCTGTCATAGGAACCTATATAGCAAATATCTGCAAATTCAAGGCTCGCCTGCACAACTTAACAAGACCATATCTCAAAATAAAAAATAAAAAGGGTGAGGGCTGTGTATGGCAGTGCATGCCTGTAACCCAGTATTTGGGAGTCTCAAACAGGAGGAACACAAGGTACAAGGCTAGCCTCAGCAATTTAGCAAGACCCTATTTCTCTGTGTGTGTTTGCGTGTGTGTGTGTGTGTGTGTGTGTGTGTGTGTGTGTGTGTGTTACTGGGGATTGAACTCAGGGGCATTCTACCTCTGAGCTACACCCCCAGTCCTATTTTTTATTCTTTACTTTTGAAACAGGGTCTCACTAAGTTGCAGAGGGCCTCACTAAGAAGCTGAGGCTGGCTGCGAACTCTGATCCTCCTGTCTTAGCCTCCCAAGTACTGGGATTACAAACATGGGCCACCACACCCAGCTAGCAAGACCCTATTTCAAAATAAAAAGTAGAAAGTGTTGGGGATGCAGCTCAAAGGTAGAAGCCCCCTGGATTCAATCCCTAGTACCACACACAAAAAATGGGGGCTGGGGATATAGCTAGGTGGTAGAGCACCCCTGGGTCCAAACCCCACTATTGCAACAAAAAAAAAAAAAGAAAAAAATAGAAGGGTTAAAATAACACAGAAGAGCTGAACGTGGAGGTGCATACCTGTAATACTAATACTTGGAAGGCTGAGATAAGAGGACCGCAAGTTCCAGGATAGCCTCAGCAAGTAGTAAGATTCTCATCAACCTAGAGAGACCCTATTTCAAAATAAAAATTAAAAAAAAAATAGGGCTTAGGGTGTAGCTTGGAGGTAGAATGCCCCTGGGTTCCATCCCTAGCAACACACACACACACACACACACACACACACACACACACACACCACAAAAGAGGAGCTGCTGCACTCCATCTTTCAATGCCTCTGCAACATATGCTATGACGTCCTCTCCATCATCTACTGAGGAGACTGAGGCCCAGGGAGTATGACTTCACCACTTCATACAATCAAGAGGCCAGCTCAAGTCTTCTGGCTCCAAATCCCCAAACAAGAAAATATCCTGTGTGTGTGTAAGGATGGAAGAGAAGCAAACAAGGCTTATGGTCCAGAGCAATACAGATGTCCTGGGGCGATGCAGAGAGTGTGAGGTTACCTGGCCCTGCCCCTACTTTCTGAACTAGAGGGTTGGTTTGGGCTTTGCAAATTCTTTTTGTGTGTATGGTACTGAGGATTGAACCCATGGTTTTTGGCATGGTGGGCAAGCACTCATGGATACATTCCTGGCCCTTTTTTTTCTTTTCTTTCTGTTTTTCTTTTCTTTTTTTCTTTTTTTTTTTTTTTTTTTTTCAGTACTGGGGATTGAACCCAGGGGCATTCTACCTCTGAGTTACACTCCACTCCCAGCCCTATTTTTTTTTAAATTTTTTATTTTAAAACAGGGTCGTACTGAGTTGCAGAGGGCCTCACTAAGTAGGTGAGGCTGGCTGCGAACCTACGATCCTCCTGTCTCAACCTCCCAAGTACTGGGATTACAAGTGCCTGGTTTCGTGGCCCTTTTCAAAATTTATTTTGAGACAGGGTCTAGAAAGCTGCCCAGGCTAGCCTTGAACTTGTGATCCTCTTGCTTCAACCTCCCAAGTTGCTAGGGTTATAGGAGTGTGCCACCATTCCCTACTGGCCTTGGAGAGCCTTAAGAGACTGCCAACCACAAGTCCTAGTGCCCAGGCTGGGTGCAGGGCAGCATGAGGGAGCGGGGAGCGAGGAGAGGCCACTGAGTGGAGGCCTGGGCTCTATTTCTTGCTCAATGCCAACAGAAGGTACTTCTTTCCTCTACATTGACCTGGATGCCAGAAGTCTTAAATGACACCGACAACACCTGCACCCCCAGGCGGGCTGCTGAAAGAGCAGGGTCTGGCAAGCATTCGAGCCAGAAAGTCTGGCCCAGGATGAAAGGGGAGTAGTGTATAAATGTGTATGCAAGAGCCCATGTGGCCCCACGAGAAAGGGCAAAGTGCAGAGCTTAAGAACATAGGCTAGAAGCCGGGCACGGTGGCGCACACCTGTAATCCCAGTACTTGGAAGATTGAGACAGGAAGATCCTAGGTTTGAGGTAAGCCTTAGCAACTTAGTGATATCCTCAGCAACTTAGTGAGATCCTGTTTCAAAATAAAAAATAAACCAGGTGTGTGACACACACCTGTAATCCTAGTACTTGGGAGACTGAAACAGAAGGGTTGAAGGTTTGTAACCAGCCTCAGCAATTTAGTGAGACTCTTAGTATTTAGTGAGACCCTGTTTCAAAATAAGGTCAGGGGTGTGGCTTGGAAGTAGAATGGCCTTGGGTTCAATCCCTACTACCATAAATAAATAAATAAATAAATAAATAAATAAATAAATAAATAAATAACAATAAAAAAATAATAAAAAGGACTGGGGATGCAGCTTGGAGGTAGAACCCCTCCTGGGTTCAATCCCTGGTATCAAAAAGAAAGAAAGAAAGAAAAAAAAAAAAACCCTGCCAGGCGTGGTGGTGCACGCTTGGTAATCCCAGTACTTGAGAGACTGAGACTGGAGGATCGCAGGTTCTTGGCCAGCCTCAGCTATTTAGTGAGGCCTTCCACAACCTACTGAGACCCTGTTTCAAAATAAAGAATAAAAAATAGGGCTGGGGGTGTAGCTTGGAGGTAGAATGCCCCTGAGTTCAATCCCCAGTAACAAAACAAAACAAAACAAAACTTTACCAGCTTGTACCTAACAACGATGTATGATTACAATGTGCCAACAATAATAATAATAAAAAAAAGAAAAAACCCACAAACAAACAAACAAACAAAAAAACCCTATAAACTAAACTAAACCAAATAAAGGACTGGGAGTGTAGCTGGGAGGTGTAAGGCCCCTGGGTGCAATCCCCAGTACAAATAGAAAAAAAAAAAAAAAAAAGGGAGACACACAGAACTGGGTTCAAATCTTGGCTCCAACCTTAGGTAACTCACTGCTCCTAACAGGTCAGAGCTATTGCTCACTGACGATACACCATGCACTTCCTAAGAGCTTTACATATCTCAATTCACTTAAAAGTCACAACAATCTAAGAGGTGGGTACTATTATTACCCTTGTTTTACAGATAACAAAACTGAAGCTTAGCGATATTACTTGCTTTGGTCAGTCCACACAGCTAGAATGTGGCAGAGAAGGGTCTTGAACCCAGTACCTTGGCTCCAAAACCTAGTGCCCTAAGTGGAAAGGTTAACATTTACAGTAAAAGTAAAAGCTATCACCTACCATGTGCCAGCTTCCTTTTTTCTCCTTTGTATATGATCTTATTCAATCATTACAACAGCTTTGTGGGGGAGGAAATATTGGCCCCATTTTGAAGATGAGGCAACTGAAGCACAGAGAGGTGAAGTAGCTTGCCTGAGATCACACAGTGGTCTCAGAACAAGTGGGGCCCTGAATGCAGTTTGATGGGGTGCACTGGCCAGCTGGAAAGCCCCCTCCCACTCCACATGCCCCCAGCCTTGCCTATGGCATCTCTTCCTGGGTCTGCCCTGGAGAAACATGTCCTGATCCATCCTCTCCCTACCTGACCCGCTGTCTGCTGGGTCTCTGAATCACCCATCCCTCAGTCCCCTTTGGGATGGGGAAGTTCTTTCACCCCTTCCTGTCAGGCTGTTGTGACCCTATAGCAGGGTGTTGGTTCCTGAGGATTAGCCCTCAGAAGGTGAGGCTGAGTTGAGGCCTGGCCAGGGGATAGGCAGCCCTTCAGTCAGTCCACACCGTGATTCCTCCCCCTTCCACAAGGCTCAGGTGAGGACTCAGTGAGGCGCCAGGAATGTCTCCGTGGCAGAGGGTGGGTGACAGAAAGAAGGCTCTCACTGATCTTCCAAGCTCAAGAAAACCACTCTAAGCAAAGGACCCTCTAAACTCTGAATGAAGCAAGGAGTGGTGGTGTACACTTGTGATCCCAGTACTTGAGAGGCTGAGACAGGAGGATCGCAGGTTTGCGGCCAGCCTCAGCAACATAGTGAGCCCTCCACAACTTAGGGAGACCCTGTTTCAAAATAAAGAATAAGCTGGGCATGATGGCGCATGACTGTAATCCCAGTACTTGGGAGACTGAGACAGGAGAATCACAGGTTCAAGGACAGCCTCAACAAGTAATGAGACTCTCATCAACCCAGGGAGCCCCTGTTTCAAAATAAAATAAAAAATCGAGCTGGGGGTATAGCTGGAAGGTAACATGCCTCTGGGTTCAATCCCCAGTACAAAAACAAGAACAAAATAAAGAATAAAGTGGGGCTGGAGGTGCAGCTCAGAGGTAGAATGCCCCTGGGTTCCATCCCCAGTAACACACACACATATACACACACACACACACACACACACACACACACACACACACACACAAAACAAAAACAAAAACAAAAACAAAAACCTCTGAATGAGAAAGATTGTCTAACCTAAAATCACGCTGTGGCCTTGGACTTGAGTCATTTTTGCTTTCAAAGTGTCCTAATTGCAAAGAAAGTAGGGCACACACATCGTGGCCCCCACTAGAAGACAGGGTGAGGGTGATGGGGGGGATTGGACTATTTTCTTTTTAAGTCTCTCAAAAGCTGTGGATTGGGCCTAATGTGGTCATGGGCAGTGAACATAGCCCCTATGTTGGGGCTGGAGGGAAGTAACTGCTGAAAGCCTTACTTTGGGGGTGATAGAGGTTGAGAGTACTTCTCTCTGACTGGAGAATCCCTCTGGGCCTCTAATTTCCCATCTTTGAAATGGACAGAGAGATGCTGACTTTCATCCCTGTGGCTGTTAACACTGTGTGTGTGTGCGCACGTGTGTGTGTATGTGTGTGCCTGTTCTCTCTGGGCCTTAGCAGGGACTGAGGACAGATGGCTGTGGTTTGCTCCATGGTCACAGGTCAATACCTAGTGCTGGAGGCCCAGCCCCCTTACAAAGAATCTTCCTGTCCGGGCTTTGCTCTTCCATCAGGCCTGGCAGTGTCTACTCATGACCACAAACATTCCTCCTGCCACCTTGTCCCTGACTCCGGGCCACTGCACTGGCCTCCTATCTGGTCTCCAGTCTCCCTGCCTCTGGCCTAGCCAATTCTCACTAATCTTCCCTAAAGAAGTAACAATGATGTTTCTCCCAAGGTTCTCAGACTGGCCAGGCTGGGCAAGGAGGGGAGGTCTCTGTTCCCATTGGGCTCACCCCCTGATTTCTAAAGCCCTCTGCCTAGTTTCTTCCCTAGGCCTCTGGGATTTGGCTTTCTGATTTGGGTGGCCTGGAAGCCTTTGCTCCTCATAAGAAGGTCCAATTCTGAGATGGAGCAAACTTCCCAGTCTTTGATGCTGAAAGCTTAGCCATCACTAGAAACCAGCCAGGCAGGCCCCAGCTCACCCTTCTCAGTTCCTGCCCCAGCCCCTCAAGCTGCCCTATCACCCCAGCCCAGCTAAGGAGCTTCTACAACAAAACAAAACAAAACAAAACAAAACAAAACAAAACAAAAAACACGCTCAAGGAGGGTACTAGAGGGGAGAGCAGGATTCGGCCACTCCAGGGCCGTGCCATCCAGCTGACTCACCCTCTTCCGCTGCCATTTGCGTTCTGGCATCCAGGAGGGAGTGGGGGTAGGGGTCAGGCTGAAGACTCGAGACTTCCTGACAGTGTACCAAGGCTAATATGGGTGAGGCCTAGGAGGGGCCTGTTCCCCAAGGCTGAGCCAGCGCCCTGAGAAGCCTTGGCTCCCCACCCTCTCAAGTGCAGTCCAGTCCAGCTGGGTGGCCCGGCCCGCCAAGATGGCAGCTTGTCTCTGGGCAGGTTTCTAGGAGAGAAAATCACCAGGTTCTCCCTAAAGCTCAGGCTGTGGGAGTTGGAAGAGAGGTCCCCACTGGGGTCAGTGGCCTCTTACACTTCCCTTCGCTGTTCCCTGCACAGCCTCAGGAGGTAGCAAATGAGGCAAGGTGCACAACCTCCTCACCTGTCAGCTGGGAGTGTCAGCCAGGAGTCCCTCAACAGCTGGGGAGGGGGTGATGGCAGGACTGGCAGGTAGAGACCAGGGCTACTGAGCTGGAGCTAGGAGAGCACAGATCCTATGGGACACAGTGATGCTGGAAGCAGCCAGCAGACGCCAGAGCATGCTTCTGAGTGGGGATTAATGAAAAATCATGGGATTGGCTGGGCATGGTGGCACATGCCTATAATCCCAGTACTTGGGAGGCCAAGAAAGAAGGATTGAATGAAGATTTGAGGATAGCCTCAGCAACTTAGTGAGGCCGTCAGCAACATAGGGAGGCCAGTTTCAAAATAAAAATTAAGCTGGGCATGGTGGGACATGTCTGTAATTCCTGTACTTGGGAGGCTGAGACAGAAGGATCACAGATTTGAGGCCAGCCTCAGCAACTTCATGAAAACCTGTTTCAAAATAAAAAATAAAAAGGGCTGGGGGTGCAGCTCAAAGGTAGAATGTCCCTGGGTTCAATCCCCAGTACCAAAAATAAATTAATAGATTAATTAAAAAGAGCTGGAGATGCATAGCTCAGCGGTAGGATGCCTCTGGGTTCAATCCGTAGTACCAAAAAATAAATTAAAAATTGCTGAGAGCCAGGCATGGTGTTGCACACTTGTAATCCCAGCATTTGGGAGGCTGAGACAGGAGGATCCGGGTTCGAGGCTAGCCTCAGCTACCTAGTGAGGCCCTCTGCAACTTAGTGAGACACTGTTACAAAATAAAGAATAAAAAAATAGGGCTGGGGGTGTAGCTCGGAGGTAGAATGCCCCTGAGTACAATCCCCAATACCGAAAAAAAAAAAAGAGCGGGGGGCATAGGTCAGAGGTAGAATGCTCCTGGGTTTCATTCCTAGTACTCCTCCTTCCCCGCCCCCACAAAAAAGTCACAGGGATTTTAGTTCTTATAGGGAGGACTCAGAAGACCCCATTTACCCAAAACTAAGAGGAAGAGCGTAGAATGAGTCTGGTGGCCCCTCTTCTCAACTCTTCCCTGTACCATGTGACCCAGGTCCCCTGTCTTCCCTCCTTTGACCAGATGTACCTGCCCGTGTGCGCTGAACCACTGTTTATGTAACCTGCAGGATGATTCCAACCAAGGCCTTGGTGTGTTGATCTAATAAGACATTAACGGGTAATTGGGCACTGCAATTCCTCCTCCTCCCCTGTGACTCAGCGTGACTGCTGAGGCAGTGTCTAATTCAGTCATGTAACCCGCGTCCTCTTAGCACCTCGCAGGATGTGGCTCCACCCTCAGGACACCTCTCAGGCACCCACTCATCCTACAAACATCTACAGGTGCCTGCTGGGTCCCAGGCACCGTGCTCAGGGCCGGGGCTGCGGCAATGAACAAACCAGACAGAAACCCCCACCCTCAAAGAGCTCAGAGTCTGCCACAAGGAGAAAAATGATAAATAACAGATCAGAAAATTACATAGTGTGTTGGAGGATGAGATGTGTTATAGAGAGAAATAAATCTGGGAGGGGGGAGGTGGCCTGCTGAGAGCTCGGCACGAGACCTTGTAAATGAAGCAAACCTGTGAAGGAGGGGGAGAGGGGGCAGCCCAGGGTGCAGACAGAGGGCGTCAGCTGCTGTGCTCAGGCAGCGAGGGGGCCATGATGTGGCCGCAGCACAGAGGGGAAGGGGGAGGTCAGAGGTGGCCTGTGGACAGACGCCTAGCTGAGAAAGAACTGAGGGAGCTCACTGCAGCCCCTGCAGAGCACAGCCTGCCACCCAGCAGGCGGCCAGCGCAACAAGCCTGGTGGCAGGTGATGGCCCCGGGTGCCAGGGAGAGCCATGAAGGGGGGCAGGAGTGGTCACGATCTGGATGATAGGAGGTACACCATAGGATTTGTTGCTGGGCCCAATGTGGGGTGTGGGGGAAAGGAGAAGGGCCAAAGATGTCACCAAAGAGTCTGTTCTGAGTGATCTGAAGATGGGGAAGACTGAGAGACGCAGACACCCAGGGAAAGATCAGTAAGTCAGTTTGCATGTTAACTTGGAGGTGCCTCTTAAACTTCAAATGGAGACACTGAATAGGAATTCAAGATAAAGATCCAGGCCAGAGATGGAAATTTATAGTCATCAGTATAATAGGTGTTCAAAGCCTTGAGGCTGCCTGAGACCCCAGGGGAGGGTGGGCGGAGAGAGGAGCCAGGGACAGGGTCGGCAGTCAGACATGACAGGCTGGAGGAAAACCAGGGGAGGGGGAGGCCTCGACACCCCTGAGGGAAGAAGATGTTTCTGGGGGAGGAAACGAATGGCTGCTTCAAACACTGCTGATCGGCAGGCAAGAGGAGACCAAGAAGTAACCACTGGATTCAGCAGCCCTGGTGATCTGGATGGGAGCACTCAAGAGGATTCAGTGGGCTGAGGGTGTGGGCAGTGGTACAGCACATGCTCAGTATGCACAAGGCTGGGCTTCAAACCCCAGTAAAACACACACACACACACACACACACACACACATACACACACACACATACACACACACTTACACTTAAGAGAGAATGTGGGGCTCAGTGTGGTGGTACACACCTGTTATCCCAGTACATGGAGGCTGAGACAGGAGGATCATACGTTCGAGGGCAGTCTCAGCAAGTAGTGAGACCCTGTTTCAAAATAAAAATAAAAATAAAAAATAGGGCTGGAGGTGTAGGTCGGAGGTAGAATGCTCCTGGGTTCAATCTCTAGTACAGAGAGGGAGGGAGAGAGAGAGAGAGATAGATAGATAGATAGATAATATGAATATGTGGGAGTAGAAACTAGGACTAGAGGAGAGGAGAGAGGAGTCGGAGTGGTGCATGCAGATCCTCTTCTAAGGAGTTTTGCTGTATATGGGGAACAAAGAATGGTCGCTTTAGGGAGTGTGGGTCAAGAGTGTTTCATGGATTTTTCCTTCAGATGGGAGAAATTATAGCCTGTTTCCACACTGATGAGAAAAATTTGTAGAGAGGGCAATACCAATGACGCAAGAGAGAGAGACAAAAGAAATCGCTGGAGAGCCCCACACACAGTGACTCCTTTGCCCCAAGCCAAAAGAAGTTGTCCTCCTTGAGGACAGGGTCACTGGAAATAACACAGGGCACTTGGGTTCTGGTCCCAGATCTGTCCATTACCATCCATGAGACGCTGCGCTGGCCCCTTAATGGCCAGGGCTCCTGATGCGGAAAGCAATTGTTATAACATCA
The DNA here is from genome assembly GCA_004027655.1 of Graphiurus murinus. Lineage (NCBI taxonomy): Eukaryota > Metazoa > Chordata > Mammalia > Rodentia > Gliridae > Graphiurus > Graphiurus murinus. The sequence continues at coordinate 2,620 of PVLC010015459.1, read as the reverse complement.
GCACTGCCTCCCTCCCCAGACTGTGGTGGAGATCCAGTGAGTTAATAGGTGTGAAAGTGTTTTGCAGAATGTAACGGGTGGAACAGATGGTTGGGATTATTTTGATTATTCTAATAACACAAGGGATTATTAAGCAGATTTAAGGGCTTACCATTCACCCAGCCCTACTTGTATATACAGCCTCCCTGTGTGGCTCCCACACTTGCTGTGACCTGAAACTCCTGTAGTCAAGTTCATGCCCTGCACCTCCACGGCATTCACCCTCCTCCAGCTCCACCAGCCCTGCTTGCCCTGGCTTGGCCCTGCTTCTGACCCTGGCAAGTGCTGCCCTCCAAGGCTCCAGACACTACTGCCTAGGCGTGTTTTCCCAAATGCCACCCTCCCAAGTACTGGGATTACAAGTGTGTGCCACCACACCCAGTCTCAATTCCTTTTCTTTTTTGTGGTACTGGGGATTGAACCCAGGGGCATTCTATCTCTGAGCTATACCCCAGTCATTCATATATATATATATATATATATATATATATATATATATATATATATATATATATATTTTTTTTTTTTTTTTTTTTTTTTTTTTTTTTTTTTTTTTTTTTTTTTTTTTTTTTTTTTGCGGTACTAGGGATGGAACCCAGGGGCATTCTACCTCCGAGCTATACCCCCAGCCCTATTTTTTATTCTTTATTTTGAAACAGGGTCTCACTAAGTTGTAGAGTGCCTCACCAGGTAGCTGAGGCTGGCCACGAACCAGGATCCTCTGGTCTCAGTCTCCCGAATGCTGGGATTACAAGTGCAGGCCACCACGCCCGGCTCCCCAATTCCTTTTCAACACTTTTCTTTTCTTTGGTACTGGGGATTTTTTCCAGAGCACTATACTTCCGAGTTATATCTCCAGTCCTATTTTATTTTGAAACAAGGTCTGGCTAGGTTTCAAGGGCTAACTTGCTGAGGCTGGCCTCAATCCAGTGATCTTCCTGTCTCAGCCTCCCAAGTACTGGGATTACAGGTATGGGCCACTGTGTCTGGCATTTAACAACACTTTTTTTTGCGGTACTGGGGATTGAACTCAGGGGCATTCTACCTCCGAGCTATACCCCCAGCCCTATTTTTTATTCTTTATTTTGAAACCGAGTCTCACTAAATTGTGGAGTACCTCACTAGGTAGCTGAGGCTGGCCGTGAACCCGGATCTTCCGGTCTCAGCCTCCTGAATGCTGGGATTACAAGCGTGCGCCACCACGCCCGGCTTGTAGTCACTGGTTTATTCCACACTCTTCATAGAGTGCTACCATTGCCGTGCACTGTGCTCTTCCTGCTGACCACGCATCTGAGCATGCACCGCATGTGTAGTAGATGCTCAATAAAGACCTGCAGAAAGGATGAATGCAGGAACCCACCACAGTCCATTCCTGACTTGATCCCTATCTAAGCTCCCAAACCTCTGCTCAGAGTTCTGATCTATGGCCTTTTCCCCATGACGTGCACATGCAGATGACAGAGAGAGAGAAAGAGAGAGAAGAAAAATTGCCAGAGAGTTGGGTGTGGTGATGCACACTTGTAATCCTAGTACTTGGGAGTCCAAGACAGGAGGATCACAGGTTCACAGCCAGCCTCAGCTACTTAATGAAGTCTTCTACAACTTAGTGAGGCCCTGTTTCAATATTAAAGAATAAAAAATAGGGTTGGGGGTGTTGCTTGGGTATAGAATGCCCTTGTGTTCAATCTCCAGTACCGTAAAAAAAAAAAAATTTTTGCTTGGAGAGGCCTCTCCATCCTCTACCCCAACCTCAAGCCAAAAGTTGTCCTCTTTGAGGGTATCCACTGGGGCATTGAGGATGGCACTACAAGTGTACACAGGACATCTGAGTCCTGATACCAGGTCTGTCCCTACTAGCCATGAGACTGTGTGCACCAGCCCCTTAACACCCAGGGCTTCAGATGTGGAAGGTTGGAAGGTAATTTTTTTTTTTTTTGTCATGGGGATTGAACCCATGGGCATTCTACCTTCGAGCTAAACCCCCAGCCTTTTTTATTTTGAAACAGGTCTTGCTAAGTTGCTGAGGCTGGCCTTAAACCTGTGATCCTCCTGTCGCAGCCTCCCAAGTACTAGAGTTAGTGTTGTGTGTCACCGTGCCTGGCTTGAAAGGCAATTCTTGTCACATCAGTGCTGCCTCTATGCCTGGGTTGTGGGTTGTGGTGGAGACCCTGTCACCCATGAGTTCTTGGAGCCTGTTACTAAGCCTGGAGCTCTGGCCCAAGTTGAACTGAACATGCCAGTGAGGGACAGGAGCGTGCATGGTCACTGCTCTACTGGTGATGGATGTAGACCTTGGGCACCTTCCCATGAAGATGTCACCAACACAAGCTTGCCCATTTGGTGAGTCCTGGGGCACCGTCACATGCAGGTGCTTAGAGCCCATCTGAGGAAAAGGCCTGCCTGGGGGCGGGGGGCTAGACACCTACAGGCAGGTGTCTGTCCCTGGTCACCTCTTGTCTCCTGGGCATCTTGCTCCCAGGCACTCCCTACCTAGCCCCTGACTCCGAGTGACATTCAGGAGCCTGACCACACCAGTTTGGCCCTACCACTTCTTAGGATGCCATACAACCCTGGGCATGTT
>PVLC010015458.1:0-37316 GCA_004027655.1 Graphiurus murinus | reverse complement strand
AAAAAAAAAAAAAAAAAAAAACAAAAAAAAAAAAATAGGGCTGGGGGTATAGCTCGGAGGTAGAATGCCCCTGAGTTCAATCCCCAGTACCACAAAAACAAAACAAAACAAACAAAATAAAGAATAAAAAATAGGGCTGGGGGTATAGCTCGGAGGTAGAATGCCTCTGAGTTCAATCCCCAGTACTGCAAACAAACAAACAAACAAACAAAAGGGCTGGGGATGTAGTTCAAGGGAAGAATGCTTCTGGGTTCAAAAAAGTACCAAAATTAATAAATAAATAAAATTACATTTACAGGGCTGTGGGATATAGGTCAGTGGTAGAGTATTTGCCTAACATGGGTAAGGCCCCGGATTCCATCCCCAGCACCACAATAAATGGGTAGATAAAAAAACTGCATTTGCTAACTTCCTACCTACTACCCTTCCAATAGGATTGGAAGTTGTCAGCTGCTGGTAACCTGGCTGTCACCTCCAAGAGATTATAATCTGCAACTGGACACAGTGCCCACTATTCTGAAGCTCAGTTTCCTGCCCTGTAAAACAGGGATATTCTTACCTACTTTCCTGAGTAATAGCGAAGATGAAAAGAAATGCTGTATATGAAGAGCCAAGCACAGAACCTGCCAGGCTTTAGGCCCCTTTAAACCTCCCGAAGAGCATGCCGTCCCTGAAAGCCAGCTCCTAGAGAAAACACAAGCCTGCAGACAGAACCTAGCTCAGACTCCTTCCTGAAATCCCCAGCCCCACCCCCTTCCCACCCGAGTGCAAAGGCGGAGATGTACCTGTTCAGGTGAAAAGTTAAGCCTCCACGTGGGTCACCAGTCCTCCCACATCCTCAGGACTAGGCTCCAGGGTGTCCCCCAGAGAGGGGATAATTATGCATCTGCATTTCCTTTACTCTCCAGGAGTAGGCTCCTGCCTTTCAGTATTAAATACATTCCAACTTCTTGCTTTAAAAAAGAAAAGAAACTTGGACTCCACCCCCAGGACAGTCCTATCTCTCCCCTGGGTTCCAAGGCCACTTTTGTAAGCCTGTTTGCACTGGGCGTACTCCCTCGGGAACTCCCACTCACTCCTCCTTCCACTCTATCTTGGTTTCTAGCTCCACAAAACCAAAGATGTTTGTCCTTAAATCACTGTTGAGACCTTGTTGCCCCTTTCAGTGGCCACTTCTCAGGGTCGTTCCCAGCTCCTGAGGCTGGGGCAGTGTTAACTGCTAACTATGAAAAACTCTGTCTTGAGACTGTGTGTCTGTGCCCCCCCCCACACACACACATACCACACACTCACAGTTTACCATCCTTCCCCCGGGATACCTGGCAGATTTCTCAATCTCTAGGAATTCCCCAAATGTGGGTCTCTTTCAAAGCCCACTAATTGGTTCCTTTCTTCTCTTCCTCAGCATTCTTACCTGTGTGTGCATCCACTCTCAGGATTGCAGGTGATATCGCACATTCTTATTTGCCCCAAAGAGTTCTGCTTTATGCCCTTTCCCCAGCAGTATTATTATTATTATTATTATTATTATTATTATTATTATTATTTTCACCATCATCATCATTATTATTTGAAACTGGGGATTGAAACCAGGGGCATTCTACCTCCAAGTGACATCCCCAGCCCTATTTTATTTTATTTATTTATTTTTGCAGTACTGGGGATTGAACTCAGGAGCATTCTACCTCCGAGCTATACCCCCAGCCCTATTTTTTATTCTTTATTTTGGAACAGGGTCTCCCTAAGTTGCAGAGTGCCTCACTAGGTAGCTGAGGGTGGCCTCGAACCCGGATCCTCCAGTCTCAGCCTCCCGAATGCCAGGATTACAAGCGTGCGCCACCATGCCCAGCTTTTATTTTTATTTTGAAACGGGGTCTTGCTAGGTTAATGAGAGTCTATTTGCTGAGGCTGTCCTCAAATCTGTGATCCTCCTGTCTTAGCCTCCCAAGTACTGGGATTACAAATGTGTGCCACCAGCCTGGCTCCCAGCCCAATTATTAATAACACCCTCCCCCTCAAGAGTCCTGGTTTGGAAAACCATGGGCCATCCTCTTATCAATACTTTTTGTCCGCATCGCACTCAGAATTGCAGCAATAAAGCCCAGTGACCTAGTGGGAGGGCCTTGCAGTCAGCCCCCTGCTTGTAGGTCCTGCTGCTGTTTATCAGCCTGTGAGACCCTGGGCAGATAAAACAGCTGGCACCAAGGAGTCCTTGTCAACAAAACAAGCACTGTATTGCTATGGATTCCTTAAAAAGTGAGGGTTAAAGCCACGTGTGATCACTCACACCTGTAATCCCAGTACTTGGAACACTGACAGGAAGATCGCTGGTTCAAGACTGTGAGAAATAATTGGATCTTTACCACCAAAGGAATAGTTTGCCTTGGGCTCCATGTTGTAAAACCGCCACTGTGTAACTTTACCTGTACCTTTTTTTTTTTTTTTTTTTTTTTTTTTGCGGTAGTGGGGATTGAACCCAGGGGCATTCTCCCTCACCCCCAGCCCTATTTTTTTATATTATTCATTTTGAAACAGGGTCTCACTAAGTTGCGGAGTGCCTCACTAGGTAGCTGAGGCTGGCCGAGAACCTGGATCCTCTGGTCTCAGCCTCCCGAATGCTGGGATTACAAGCGTGCGCCACCACACCGGGCTCTATGCTTGTATTTTTGTAAAGATAGCATTTCCCAGAAATTTCTAGTGCCAACCCCTCCCCGGACACCGCCTTCAGCCAATGGCATAAAGCTTGTGAGGCTGTGTTCCCACCAATAGGAGAACAGCACAGAAGCCTCGTGCTGAAAATAAAACACCAGCAAGTTTCCTCCATGTTGTTCTTGTACACCTGACCTTAGTGGTGGCAGGATCCCTTTTTGCAAAAGGTAAAATTCCCCTTGCTGAACTACTTTCAAATGTGTGTGTGTGTTTTTGTTTGTTTGTTTTTTGCGGTACTGGGGATTGAACCCAGGGGCATTCTACCTCTGAGCTACATCCCCAGCCCTATTTTTTATTCTTTATTTTGAAACAGGGTCTCACTAAGTTGTGGAGGCTGGCCATGAACCCCGATCCTTTGGTCTCAGCCTCCCAAATACTGAGATTACAACCTATGCCACTATGACTGGCTTTTCGAGTCTTTTTTTTTTTTTTTTTTTAAATGATGCCATAAAACTTTACTTCTAACAAGACCAGTCTCAGCAATTTAGCAAGACCCTCAGCAACTTTTTGAGCCTTGTTTCAACATAAATAATGTAGCTCAGAGGTAGAATGCCCTGGGTTCAATCCCCAGTACAAAAAAAAGTGAAGGTAGAGTACATAGCTGTAAAGTCATTAGCATAATTCAGCCATGTGCTTAAGCACTCAATTAATTCAGCTACTATCTTTTCTCTAGCCCAGGCCTGTCTCCTGAGTTCCAGACATATCAAGTGGGTAGAACAAAGTTCTTTGGGAATGGGGGACAGTGAGGAGTAGCAATCTTTGTAGGCCTCTCTCACTTCCAAATTCTCCAGCTGCTCATTCATCCTCCCATCATCGGGTGCCTGAATTCCTAAAATCATTCTCTCCTGACCTTTGAACCATCTTTTTTTTTTTTTTTTTTTTTTTGTGGTACTGGGGGTTGAACTCAGGGGCATTCTACCTCCGAGCTATACCCCCAACTCAATTTTTTATTCTTTATTTTGAAACCGAGTCTCACTAAGTTGCGGAGTGCCTCACTAGGTAGCTGAGGCTGGCCGCGAACCCGGATCCTCCGGTCTCAGCCTCCCGAATGCTGGGATTACAAGTGTGCGCCACCACGCCCGGCTTGAACCATCTTCCTAAAGGTAGATAACCATCATTGATGGGAATGAAGGCAGCATATTCTCAACATGGGTTTTCAGAGAGCTGCTGTATAATTTTGCTTGAAACACTGAAGAAATGTAACTGGGTGGAAATACACTGCTTCTGAAATGCTTGGGTCAAGTCATTTTTATTTTTCATGACTGTTTCCACTTTTTTTTTTTTTAATGTTTGTTTATTTATTTGTTATGTTACTGGGGTTTGAACCCAAGGGCATTTTACCTGTTAAAAATTGCAGCGCCCCCTGTACTAGCTTGTACCCAACAAAGATGTGTGATTAACCCTGTTGTACTCAAGAAATGTATAAAAATCCATGCTAAAAAAAATTAAAAAATTAAAAAATTAAAAAAAAAAATTGCAGGGCCCTGCTGGGTGTGGTGGCCCACCTTTGTAATCCCAGCATTTGGGAGGCTGAGACAGGAGGATCTGGGTTCGAAGCCAGCCTCAGCTACCTAAGTGAGGCACTCCAAACTTAGTAAGACCCTATTTCAAAATAAAGAATAAAAAAATAGGGCTGGGGGTATAGCTTGGAGGTAGAATGCCCCTGAGTTCAATCCCCAGTACCGCAAAAAAAAAACCCCCCAAAACCAAAACTGCCGCGCCCTTCTCTAACCATGCTGTCTGAAAAGGTCTGAGCATTGGGATACGGGATTCCAGAAATACCCTTTCAAGGAAAAGGTAAGGTTTCGGCATAATAGGGGTGTGATTGGGATGCTGGGAACTATGGTATTATTAATTATATTTTGGATTATTAACCTGGGTGTAATTTCTAGAGTGTTTGTTAATTCTTAAGAAAAACTCACTTCTGCAGAAACTGTAGTTGCTTCATCACTATTTTATGTTTTAAATGTTGTAATAAATTTTTCGTAAATATTGTAAGCGATTTCCCTCAGAATAGGATTTAAGGGAATTTATGTCAAAGTCACAACAAGCAGAATTATTGGGATCATATGCTACACTGGTACCTTCACCGGTAACTGCTAAAGCCATTATAAGAAATTAAAAAGAACTAGTTAAGAGCCGGGCATGGTGGCGCACGCTTGTAATCCCAGCATTTGGGAGGCTGAGACTGGAGGATCAGGGTTCAAGGCCAGCCTCAGCTGCTTAGTGAGGCCCTCCCCAACTTAGTGAGACCCTGTTTCAAAAATAAAGAAAAAAAAAAAATAGGGCTGGGGCTGTAGCTCTGAAGTAGAATGCCCCCAGGTCTCACGGCAAAAAAAAAAAAAAAAAAAAAAAAAAAAAAAAGAACTAGTTAAACCAGTTCCCACAGTGCAAGAACCACTTAAGCAGCTATAGCTTATTGGATTAATGGAAAACTTTGGTAGTCACCTCAGGATACCAATTCTATGCTAAGGACACCCTACCCTCTGTTACCCTTTATGGAAAATTATAATGAGAATGGTGTCAGGATGGTTAATAAGGATAAACTACATGGTTCTTATAGAAGTTAATAATTTCTACAACTAACGTTTAATAGATCACAAGTCTTTTTCCAACCATCGAGTTTAGCAATGTGTTCCTGATTACCTATTCTCAGGAAAATAGATAAAAAGTTTCCTTACAGACTTACTGTCTCCTCCATAACCTGTCATCCTCTACACGAGTTAATCATCATTAAGATTGTAGACAAAAACATGGTAATTAACCGGTAACCCTCTCTGATCAATAACCTTTACGTGTTCATTAACCTCTGTGTAACCTTTTCTTCTTGCCCCAACCACAAAAATCATTTTCCTGCAAGTAATGCTAAAAAGAAAGTATAAAAACCTGTAACTTGCCGGGCGTGGTGGCACACGCTTGTAATACTAGCATTAAAAAATAGGACTGGGGGTGTAGCTCAGAGGTAGAATGCCCCTGAGTTCAATCCCCAGTACCGCAAAAAAAAAAAAAAAAAACCCTGTAACTTGTGCACAATAAATGGAACAGCTTCACACTGTCTCTGAGTTGTATAGTTGTCTGTTACCCAGCGCTGACACTTTGCCCACCTTCAAGACCCCCTGGATCTTCCTGTTTCAGCCTCCCATGTACTGGGATTACAGGTGTGCACCACCAGACCCGGCTGAAATTCTCTTCCTTAAGACCCACTTTTTTTTTTTTTTTTTTTTTCAGTACTGGGGATTGAACCCAGAGGCATTCTACCTCCAAGTTACACCCCCAGCCCTATTTTTTATTCTTTATTTTGAAACCGGGTCTCACTAAGTTGTGGAGTGCCTCACTAGGTAGCTGAGGCTGGCCTCGAACCCAGATCCTCCAGTCTCAGCCTCCCAAATGCTGGGATTACAAGTGTGCGCCACCACGCCCGGCTAAGACCCACTTTTAAAATGACAGTTCTGTCAAAGAATCTTCCCTATTTCACCAGACAGAAAATTCTCCTTTCTCTGACAAATGCCTCTATTTAATACTTTTGGGGTTTTACCACAAGTGTCCATCTGCCTTTGAACTCCAGTCTACCCCAGTCCTTTTTTTTTTTTTTGCGGTACTGGGGATTGAACTCAGGGGCATTCTACCTCCGAGCTACACCCCCAGCCGTATTTTTTATTCTTTATTTTGAAACCGAGTCTCACTAAGTTGCGGAGTGGCTCACTAGGTAGCTGAGGCTGGCCGCGAACCCGGATCCTCCGGTCTCAGCCTCCCGAATGCTGGGATTACCACACCCGGCTTACCCCAGTCCTTGACAGCAGTAGTCTTGCAGTCCTTGTTCCTCAACCCAGTGCCTTATGAGTAGTAATGGTTAGCATCTACTCTGCCAGCCTAGTAAATTCTCACAACTCACTGGGGTGGAAACTATTGTTACCTCCATTTCATAGACAAGTAAAGGGGAGGCAGGGAGAAGTTATGTAAATTGCCCAGCTAGTAAGTGGCAGAACTGGTCTTTTTTTTTTTTTTTCAGTACTGAGGATTGAACCCAAGGGCATTGTTTCTCCAAGCTACACCCCCAGTCCTATTTTTTATTCTTTAGTTTGAAACAGGGTCTCACTAAGTTGCAGACAGCCTCACTAAGTAGCTGAGGCTGGCCAAGAACCTAGATCCTCCCTCCAATCTCAGCCTCCCAAGTACTGGGATTACAAGCATGTGCCACCACACCCGGCTAGCACTGGTCATTATTGACATTAAATCTTTTTGTGTGTGTGGTACTAGGGATTGAACCCAAGGGCATTTAACCTCTGCGCTATACCCCCAGCATTATTATTATTATTATTATTATTATTATTATTATTATTATTATTATTTTATTTGTGGTCCTGGGGATTGAACCCTGAGACATTCTACCTCTGAGCTACACCCCCAGCATGATTTTATTTTTTTTTAATTTGGAAAGAGGGTCTTGCTAAATCCTGAGTCTGACCTCGAACCTGAAATCATCCTTGTCTCAGCCTCCCAAATACTAGGATTGCAGGAGTGTACCATCATACCTGGCCTTAATTTTTTTATTTTGAAATAAGGCCTAACTAAATTGCTGAGGCTGGCCTCCAACCTGCGATCCTTCTGTCTCAGCCTCCCAAGTACTAGGATTACAGGCATGTGCTACCATTCCCAGCATAACATTAAATCTTCTGATCCATTAGACAAATTAGGGTTTTGTTTTGTTTCTTTAGGAGGAAATATGACTCCAGAGTCTAAACTTTTTAACCTCAGCTATAAATATTTGTTGAAATTAGGAAGAAAAATAATTTTATCTGGAAAGAAATAGTTATATGTAGTTTTTATCTTTGTTATTCAAAACAATGTTCTGTGTATAGCTTAACATTTTTTTCCATAAGGAAACAAAAGAGGTATGAAGTTAACTGTCCTCAATTTTCATCAGACTGTGAGCTAGTCTTTTTAAGGTTCAATACAAGACACAGCACAGCACTAAAGCGGTATTTATGTTTCAAAACTTTGACTTGAGCCAGGCGTGGTGGTGCAGGCTTGTAATCCAGTACTCGGGAGGCTGAGACAGGAGGATCCAAGTTTTCCGCCAGCCTCGGCTACTTAGTGAGGCCCTGTTTCAAAATAAAGAATAAAAAATAGGGCTGGAGGTGGAGCCAGAGGTAGAATGCCTCAATTCCCAGAGGTTCAATCCCCAGTACCACAAAAAAAAAATTTTTTTACTTGTGCCCATTACTCGAAATTCTCACCGGTGGCTGAATAAAAGTTTCCCTCAGCCGAAGAAGGAGGGGCTGAGGAGCTAATAATGACTAGTTGCTCTCAACCAATGATCAGGTTGGAGACTGAAAATTCTGTTTCCAGGACTGGCCACGAAAGCCCTTTCAATGAGTACAGACAGCAGAGCAATGAGTCAGCAGGCCTGGATTTCTGCCAATCCAGAGCTCACTTCCTCTCTGCTGCTTTAAACAGGAGAACTAGCCCCCAGGCTCCAAAGGGGACAATACACAAAAGAGCTTTAAGAAAAAGTATTATTTTAGTATTGTTGTTTCCCTCAACACTGTAGTATCTGAATTCTGTGTGCAACAGTGTTTCTATGGAAATAAAGTTTTGAATTAAAAAATTGCATTCTAGGTTCTGGTGGTGTAGCTCAATGCCTAGATGTTTAAGGCCCCAGGTTCTGTGCCTAGCACCACAAAGAAAAAAAAAAAAAGAAGAGCCAGGCACAGTGGTGCAGGCCCATTATCCCTGTACTTGGGAAAGTGAGACAGAAGGATCACAGGCTCAAGGCCTTTTCTCAGCAACTTAGCAATTTAATGAGACCCTGTTTAAAAGCTGAACTTGGTGGCACACACCTGCAATCCCAGTACTTGAGAGGCTGAGACAGGAGGATCGCAGGTTTGAAAACAGCCTTAGCAACATAGTGTTTCAAGTTATCTCACCAGAGATGAACTAGACTAGTTAGTGTATTACCAATAGAAAGTCTTTATTACCAGCTGGGACCACACTGAGCAGGAAATCCGAGTGCAGTCCCAAGTGGCTGCTTTGGACTACTTTTATACGGATAAACTATGAGCTCAGGGTAAAAAGTTCACTTTCACATGGTATGGGTGAAAAGTTTACATTTTTGTGGTGTGAGTTTTAGCATATGTGACCAAACATACTTTCTGCAGGTACACAAAGTAGGGAGAACAAGAGTTAAAAGTCAGCAGTCAGCTTGGAGTGTTAAACCTTATCGCTTAGGCAGGCTGTTTCCGACTGTGAGAAGATTTAACCTTAAGAAATTTTGCATCAGCCTCCTGAGGCCTTGCTTGAGTCCAGTAATAGTGATACTCTCAGCAACCTAGCAAGACCTTGTTTCAAAACAAAAAGATAAAAAGGGCTGGGGATGCAGCTGAGAGATAGAATATCCCTGGGTTCAATCCCTAGTACCACAAATAAATAAGGATTCTAAGATCCTGTCTCTGTCTGCTTTGGCCTCCACCCACACCATGTTACAGGGAGATCTGGAAGGCTGGGTTCCCACGGCTCATCTCTTCACAGTGAGACTGAGGACTTCCCTTAGTTTCAAGTTTTTGCCTTGGAACAGGAGGAGGGCAAGGTGCAGGGGCAAAGAAACTGAGGGAACCGGAACCTGTGTTGGCCTTTCCCTCCCAGCTCACAGCTCGCTCACCTTCAGCCTTTTTCTTTTTCTTTTTTTTTTTTTTTTGCAGTACTGGGATTGAACTCTCAGGGGCATTCTATCTCTGAGCTATACCCCCAGGCCTACTTTTTATTCTTTAGTTTGAAACAGGGTCTCACTAAGTTGCGGGGTACCTCACTAGGTAGCTGAGGCTGGCCGCAAACCCAGATCCTCCTGTCTCAGCCTCCCAAATGCTGGGATTACAAGCATGTGCCACCACACCCAGCTTACCTTCAGCCTTTTCTGAAGCCCTGGCTCAGCACTTTCAACTCTAAGTTTGGGCTTTGGAGTACCTCTCTGCACATCCAGCAGACCTCTCAACTTCTCCCTACCCTCCTGTTCCCCAGTCAATACCTCTGCATTGCCACTTTGGAGTGAAGTGGAAATCAAGTGAAATGCTCAGTAAACTCCACACATGTTCACTGTTACTGGTATTCGGAGGCCTAGGGGGCCTTCCACTTAAATGGTTATTTGACTGATCATTTAGCAATGCTAATAGTTTGGTAATGTGACGGGATGGTATTGGAAAATTGCTCTGGTATTAATTTCCAAAGTGTTAAAAACAATCAGGGTCTGGGTGCTGTGCAAGCACTCAGGCAGGGAGAAGCGGCTACTTTCTTGGTTGCTCCTCAGAGCTACCCCTCCCCTCTGCCCTGTGTCCTAATGTTTACCCATAGTCAAGCCTTTAGCCTTAAAAATATGTAGAGACAATTGAAAACCCTAAGATCAGTGACTGCCTGGCTCACTTCAGAGCCAGAAAGATAGCAAGAGCCTTATGCCTTGCTCTTGGAGATCACACACAGCTACACTGGCTGTAATTTGTGCCTCTATTTCCTTCCTATTCTTTGGGACCTGGAAAGGTAAACTCTGTGTGCTGCTTCAAAGCATTCACAGTTGGTGAGCAACCAATATAGCCCTATACAATAGGGTAAAAGCAAGGTAGATAATTGACCCCCTGCACTTAGTAAGCACACTGTCCAGAGACAAGGAGGCACCACCTGGCTAAGAAATAAGTTACTAGCCCGTTGCCTTGGTAATGCTGATAAGAACATGCCAATATGAAGATGGTATTTAAAGACTGGGGTCTGAGGGGTGGGCAGAGTTCCACTTTCGAGCTCTCCAGCGTGTCTGCCAGGCACCCTGCTTTTCTTCTCTTCCCTTTCTATTTCCTACTGACTTTGTAATACAGTTTTTTAATGCTGCAGTCAAGCTGTCTATTAGTTTTAATTCCCAATTCAACTTATTTTCTTTGAATTGAGGAAAAGAGCTCCCAACGCGATTACTACCGTAACAGTAACATTGTTCAGTTCCCTCTCCAACAGTATTTAAGTGTTCTGCCTACTTACCTATTTATTCCTCTTAAGCACCCTAAGAAATAGATACATGATTTCCCCCTGAGGTAGGATAGGAGAAATAAAAGTAATAGGTAAAAAGAAGACAAACAGGGAAGAAAAGGAAGACTGTAGCTTTAAATCTAAAAACCCCATGATAATCTTTATCTTCACCCTACAGGGCCTGTTTTTCCTTAGGAAACGTCCTCAAAAGACCTTCACCTTTAATCCTAAAGGCGGTTGTTCTCCCCATCAAAGGTTTCTAGATGTTTGGTAAACAAAGGACCCAAAGGAAGGCCTGACACTTGGTCAAGCCCAGGCACCACTCAGACACCACCTATTGATTGGATGTCAGGAACCTGAGAATTCTGAGAAAAAAACAGACCTCCATCCCTGCTGTGCCCCCACCCACCCCCTCACAGGGGACTCCTATAAAAAAGGACTGTAAAGACCCCAAAGGCCTCTCTCCCCCCTGAGATGTCCTCCCTTAAATGTGTATTCCTCACTTTCCTAAATAAACCTCTGTCCTTGTCTATGACTGGCAGGTGCTGAAATTCTTTCCGGCCACAGAAGCCAAGGACCCTGCTGATCCTGAGTTCTTGAGGTCACCCTGGCACCCCTATTTTATACATTTGAAAATTAAGGTTAAAAGTTGGAATAATCGGTCTGAGGTCACCCATTTCACAAAAGGTGAGGCTGGGGGTCAAAACTGAGGCCAAGGATTAGTGGTCAAACACCACATAGAGTTGAGAGATACTAGACACTTCCCATTTCTCCAGTTCACAACTAAATTAGCCGTTTCTTGTATTGCCCACTTTTAGAAATTTAGCAGTTTATCACTCAATCACCAACACTTGATTATTATCATGTACCAGTTGACCCCTTAGTGCTGGTAAGTGGGGTGGGCTGGAGTGGGCTAGTACAGGGATTCCTTCCTCTAAATGGGAATCTAAGAGGATCCCCAAACCGGGTGTGGTGGCACATGCCTGTAATCCCAGTACTTGGGAGGCTGAGACCAGAGGATCCAGGTTCAAGGCCAGCTTCAGCTACTTAGTGAGGCTCTCTGCAACTTAGTGAGACCCTATTTCAAAATAAAGAATATAAAAAAAATAGGACTGGGTGTGTACCTCGGAGGTAGAATGCCCCTGGGTTCAATCCCCAGTGCCACAAAAAAAAAAAAAAAAAGAAGAAAAGAAAATGAGAACTGGGTGTGGTGGTACACTCTCATAATCCCAGTACTTGGGAGGCTGAAACAAGAGAATCACAGGTTCAAGATCAGCCTCAGCAACTTGGTAAGACTTTTAGCAATCTAGGAAGACCGTGTTCTAAAACAAAAAAATAAAATAGGACTGAAGGTGTAGCTCGGAGGTAGAAAGCCCCTGGATGTGATCCCTAGTACAAAAAAAAAAAGAGAGAAGAAAGAAAGAAAGATAGGAGGAAGGAAGGAAGGAAAAAAGAAAGAAAGAGAAAATAAAATAAAACGGGAAAATCTGAACATACTTACTCATTGAGGCAACCAGTGGTTTTAAATTGAAGCTCTCAGTTGATTCTATACCTCTTCCCTACATAGAGTTCTTTCTCTGCTGTAGATCAGAGTGGCCCAGAGCCTGGCATACAGTGTAAATAAGCTTACCTCTGGGTGGTGCTACTTTTGCCAGCCAGCCTCTGGGAGGTGATGCCATTTCCGGCAGCATCTGGGGCAAATGACACCAGTCAGCATTTACTTTCTAGTTTTAGAAAGCGAAAGAATAATGATCAAAGCTTCAAGACTTTGGCATATATGAAATGTGAAGTGGTAAATAAATATAGAAAGAATCTTCCTGGAACTTGGCTTGGAAATTGTTCTCACCTCACCTTTGTCTGTAACTCAAATGCAATTTTTCTTGACTTTTCCTTTGTTCTTTAAACAATTCAGTTCCTAGGGGCTCTTATTAGTCTTACTGATATGGTGTGTTCAAGGCTGAAAAGTTTTTAGAAGGAGGAAAGAGGAAGTGAGGAAAGACAAGTGGGGAGACAGTAATAGGAGAGAAGTCGTTCTGTATTTGGTAGCAGTGATCCTACACCTTAGTGTGAAGCTCTAGCTTACAAATTGCTTTCAAATCCTGTCACTTAATTATTGCACAGCCCCGTGTTTTGGAAGAATAGCCCCAGCCACAACTAGGGGGAAATATGGGCCTGAGAGAAGGCCCCTGGTAAACTTGGTAGCCACGAGAAGCAGCTCCCGTGGAAACCAGCCGGTGACTCCAGAAGGCAGTGTGCTTAGAAGGAATGGGTTCTCTGGTCGAGCAGATAAGCTCAGGCCTTTGCCTTGTGTTAAGAATGTTATGATTTGAGGAAGGAACATGATCACCTCCCCTACAAATACCAAGATGAAAGAAAAGGAGGAAATGAATCAGAAATAGAAAAAAATGAGCCTGGGTAGCACAGGTCTGTAATCCTAGCACTTGGGCGGCTGAGACAGAAGGAGTACATCTGCCAGCCTCGGCAACTTAGCAAGACCTTCAGCTGTTAGCAAGACCCAGTTTCAAAATTTAAACAACAACCAACCCCCCCCCCAAAAAAAAAAACAAAACCCAAAGATCTGGGGGTAGAATGTCCCTGGGTTCAATCCCCAGTACCAAAATAATAATAATAATAATAATAATAATAATAACTTTCTTTCTCTCTCTTTCTTTCTTCTTTCGCTGTACTGGGGATTGAACTCAGGGGCATTCTACCTCCGAGTTATACCCCCAGCCCTATTTTTTATTCTTTATTTTGAATCAGGGTCTCACTAAGTTTCGGAGTGCCTCACTAAGTAGCAGAGGCTGGCCGAGAACCTGGATCTTCCAGTCGGTCTCAGCCTCCCAAATGCTGGGATTTCAAGCATGTGCCACCACGCCCGGCTAAATAACATTTTCTTAAAACAATGAATCTTCTATAGTTGTTGTAAATACTTTAGGTAGAACATTTCTCTATTGCATTTATTATTATTATTATTCCTCCTCCTCCTCTTTTCTTTTTTTTTTTTTTTTTTTTGCAGTACTGGGGATTGAACTCAGGGGCATTCTATCTCCAAGCTATATCCCCAGCCCTATTTTTTATTCTTTATTTTGAAACCGAGTCTCACTAAGTTGCAGCATGCCTCACTAGATAGCTGAGGCTGGCCTCGAACCTGAATCCTCTGGTCTCAGCCTCCCGAATGCTGGGATTACAAGCATGTGCCACCACGCCCGGCTCCTCCTCTTTCTTCTCCTTCTTTTTGTGGTGCTAGGATTGAACCCAGGGGCATTCTATCTCTGAGCTATACTCTAATCTCTATTTTATTTTTTATTTGGAAACAGGGTCTCACTAAGTTGCTGACAGCCTCACTATGTTGCTGAGACTGGCTTCAAACCTGCCTCCTGTCTCAGCCTCCCAAGTACTGGGATTACAGGCCTGTACCACCACGCCCAGCTGCATTAATTCTTTTTTTCAGTACTGGGGATTGAACTCAGGGGCATTCTACCTCCGAGCTATCCCCCTAGCCCTATTTTTATCTTTATTTTGAAACAGGGTCCCACTAAGTTGCAGAGTGCCTCACTAGGTAGCTGAGGCTGGCTGAGAACCTGGATCATCCGGTCTCAGCCTCCCAAATGCTGGGATTACAAGCGTGTGCCAACCACACTCGGCTTCAGCTGCATTAATTCTTAAACTCACTTTTGTTCCTGTTTGTTTTGATGCTGGAGACTGAACTTGGGCCTTACGCATGCTGAGCAGATGCTCTACCACTAAACTGCACTCCAGCCCTCATTCTATTCAGTGGCATCAAGTAAAGAACAAGATTAACAGATTCCACAACAGTCCTGAATTCCTTGCCCTCCATGCTCTGATTTGGTTTTGCTTTTGAATACTATGCTATTTAAGTAAGTTGGTATAGAAAATGATGCAGTTGTCTTTCTTTGAAAAATATCATTTTACTTTATCTCATTAACTACCTAGTATGTGCCTTACTTAAAATTAATTTCACACATTACACATTGTTTCATTCTCTGGTCTAGAGCCATCGATCAAATAATTTTGCATTATTTCCACGAATTTTAATTTAACCATTTCTGTGTCTCTGGGCAGGGGTGCCATCTAGAACTCAACTAATAACTTTAGTATTTTAAAATTTGGAATAATGTCCTATATAACTTGAAAAACGTGCCATTCTTTGATCCAGCAGCTTTGTAAGTGAGCCGAAAATCTTTCTGGTACTTCAGATTCCAGGTTCCCTGTGTGTTGTGAGAATAAAAGAACAAGTGGAGGGAAGATGCCTAAAATTTCTGTAGTTGTTTCAAGACCAGAGAACAGAAGAGTTGTAAATTTGCAAATAACAATCATGCTTATACTCTTGAAATTTAAAATAAAGTTGTTTGAGATCAACCAATAGATTTTCCTGTATATTATGGATTGAATCTGAAATGTCTTCTAAAAGACCATTCGCTGAGGGCTTGGTACCCAGCGTTTGAAGGTGAGACCTCTGAAAGGGGATTGGACCATGAGGACTCTGACTTCATTAATGGATTAATCCGTTGACAGATTTGTAATTTATTGGGCTGTTAGGAGGTGGTAGAAACTTAGGGTTGGGCCTAGTTGGAATTACTTCTATTTTTAGAATGCAATTCATGCATGTGGCCCAAAATCTCATTGTGTACAAGAGGCATGAACAAGAATTGAGTCATCCTCCTGTTGGGTTCTCAATTCTTTCAGCTTATCTTCTAGAAGCAGTACTGTCTGCTATTGGTTTTCTAATCTATTTTGCCAGAAATGTTCTATACTGATATTCCATAGCTCTCTGAAATATTTTATTCTCTCTTTATTCCATCTTGAAGATCTCTGTATTAAATGCAGCTGTCTGAGTAATATATTAGCTTCACTTGAGATAGATGTTAAACTGCAGAAATTCTTGACTGTCTAGATTTTTTCAAACATTCAGATATTTGAAATTGTATCTAGACAACCTATTATTCACAGCAGCTTGCAACGAGAGGCAGGCAGAGCTGTCCCAGGGGTGCAGCACAACGACTGAGCCAGGCCTCTGCTGTGTGGTGACCACATGTCCACTCACGGTGTGGACTGAAGCCAAAGCTACCATGCTGTGAAACAGGTGAACTATCAGGTCTTCTGACTTTGGGGCCAACAGGCTTGGGGTTTTGTTTTTGTTTGGTACTGGGGATTTAACCCAGGGGTATTCTACTTCTGAGCTATAACCCCAGCCCTATTTGTTTGTTTGTTTATTTATTTATTTAGAAACAGGTCTCACTAAATTGCTGAGGCTCACCTCGAAACTGTGATTCTTCTGCCTTAGTCTCCCCAAGTACAGGGATTACAGGTGTACGCCACCAGGCTGCCCGGCCAGATTTGGGTTTAAAACCCCATTCAGTCATTTATGGCTACATGACCTTGGCAGTCATTTAATTCCTCTGTGACTCTGTATTAGCCAAGGCAAATAGATTTATTTATTTATTTTTTTGTACTGGGTTGTTCTATCTTTGAGTTACATCCCCAGCCCTTTTTATTTGTTATTTCAAAACAGGGTCTCGCTAAGTTACTGAGGTTCCTGCTAAGTTGCTGAGACTGGCCTCAAACCTGCAAGCCTCTTGTCTCAACCTCCCAAGTACTAAGATCATAAGCATGCATCACCACCATGCCTAACTAAGGCAAATAGAATTTGTCTATGGAACCAGATGGAGTATGAGAAGGAAAGGAGACAAAGATGGGTCCATGGTTTTTGGTCTAACCAATAATGGCATGATGATACTATTTTATTGAGGTGTAAAAAATTTGGGAGAACAGGTGTGGAGGGTGAAGGTCAAGTGTTTGATTTTGGGCTTGCTAGGTTCAAGATTCCTTTTATACATCTCAGCTCAGATGTTGCATAGGGAATTAGATATGTAAGTCTGGTGTTTAGAGAAGCCTAGGCTAGAAATATTAATTTGGTTTAGATGCTAACAAAGAAGGTAAAGCTAAAGAAACCAGGTGCAAAAATTGAGCCCTGGGGTAGTCCAGGTATAAGGTATCAGGTAAATGAATGGAAACCTGTAAAGGATTCTGAGAAGGCAGAGTGAGTGAAGGAGGAAAATCAGGAGACTATGGGTTTCTGGAAGCCAAAGGGAGAAAGCATTTCAAGGAAAAATTCAAAAGAGGGTTGTGGGTATCAGAAACAGTTGATAAGTCAAATGGGATGTTTGACCAGTGGTTGGACATCATGTTGGACATTGGTGACCTTATGGAATGGTGGAGACGAAGACCAATTAGAATGGTTTGGGAGAGATGGGAGTAGAATTGGAGATAGTTCTGTGACAAAGGGAAGCAGAGAATGGCAATTCTGCTGGGAGGGAAAGTAGATGTAAGAGAATATTATTTGCTTTTAAGCTGGGAACAATAATAGCATGCTTGTATACTTACAGTAATAGTCCAGTAAACTGGGAAAAGTAGACAATACAGGGAGAATAGGGAGAATTGCTGGATCTAAAAAGGGTGGGACCTACCCTGAGTGGAGGGGTCGTCCTTGGATAGGAACACATCAAGGTCATCATCTGAAAGTGACATGAGGAAGGTGACATCAGAAGATGGAGGAAAGACAAGATATGAAGTAGGCATCTAGGAAACTGAAGAGGCTGTAGCTGCTAAGGCATCATGAAGGACTCAAGTAAGGCCAGTAGCTAGCTGGTTGTTTTTTTCTAGTTCATCTCAGCTATAGGAGGGCAGGTGCGGAGTAGGCAAAAGAATTACATTTAATCAAGATTGGAGTTTTGACTTTTTTTTTTCTTCTCTGCGGTACTGGAGATTGAACTCACGGGCATTCTACCTCCGAGCTATACCCCCAGCCCTATTTTTAATTCTTTATTTTGAAACAGGGTCTCACTAAGTTGCGGAGTGCCTCACTAGGTAGCTGAGGCTGGCCGCGAACCCAGATCCTCCGGTCTCAGCCTCCCAAATGCTGGGATTACAAGCCTGTGCCACCACGCCCGGCTTTCTAGCCCTATTTTTTATTCTTCATTTTGAAACTGGTCTCACTAAGTTGCGGAGTGCCTCACTAGGTAGCTGAGACTGGCCTTGAACCGGGATCCTCTGGTCTTAGCCTCCCAAATGCTGGGATTACAAGCGAGCGCCACCACGCCTGGCCTGAGTTTTGACTTTTGATTTGTATTAATGTATATTAATATGACATTACAAATTCTTAATTTATTTAAAACTCATGATTTATATGAAACCAAGCCCATAAAATCCAAATATTTTATTTTATTTTATTTTTTTATTTTTTATTTTTGCAGTACTGGGGATTGAACTCAGGGGCATTCTATCTCCGAGCTATACCCCCAGCCCTATTTTTTATTCTTTATTTTGAAACCGAGTCTCATTAAGTTGTGGAGTGCCTCACTAGGTAGCTGAGGCTGGTCGTGAACCCGGATCCTCCGGTCTCAGCCTCCTGAATGCTGGGAAATCCAAATATTTTAGACAGTGAAAAATATTCTGAGTGTAAGGGCAAAAATAATATTTCTTTAATATCAACAACTCTTCGGTAGTTCCAGCCACAGATTAATTTAAATTTATCTTTGTGAAATCCATTATCATTTTCTCCACATTTTTTTATTTTTAGGAACACAGTATTTTTCTTATTCTTGGAATGAAATGCTATAAGTAGGCCAGAAATCAGCCCATTAAATATTTACTTATAGATAGATTTAGTTCAGCCAGCCAATGTGTGTTTGTGTTTAAATTTATGCTTGGCTTCTTCAAAGCCTGACTAAATTTGGCAAATTACAAACAATATGTTTTTTCTTTGCTTGTATGACTACTGGGTCATTCCTGTAAGTATATAGGCATGTTATCATTGTTCCCATTTTAAAAACAGATAACATTCTCTTACATATAATAACATATTCTACCTCTGAGGTACACCCCCAGATCTCTCTATTATTTATTTTGAAACAGAGTTTCACTAAGTTGCTGAGGCTGGTCTGAATCTGCAATCCTACTGTCTCAGCCTCTCAAGTACAAAGATTACAGGTGTAGGCCACCATGTCCAGCTAGCCTACATGTTTTTGATAACTTCTGTTCAAAGCATTTGCATATATCACCTTCAAAGACATAGGAATAAAGAATACTTTGTTTCTATCCAGGCACAGAGTCTTCTCTGATAGCATATTAATAATTTTGGGATTTTGAATTAAAACTTCTCCTGGGTTCCATTTAGTACCAGAAATAAATTCTGTGCTAAGTCAAATGCACAAACCTCTGTATTGTTGACAAGTGTGGCTAGGGTTGTTGAGGAGTGGAGGATCATGGATTGAGAAAGCCAAATCAGTGTTTTCACTCTTCAGGATGAATGGAATGAGAGAAGTGAATTTATAATAGACACCACTCTGTCAGGATTTCTTAAACCATTCAACAAGCTTTCTTGGAATTATTAGGCTTCATGCAAGTTTGGCATTCCGTTCCAACATAGCTTAGTGGTTCAGATCATAGGCTTTGTAGGTTGTAAAGCTGAGTTCAGAGTTCCAAGTCCTGAACCCACAAGCTATGTGACTTTGGGAATGATACTCAACTCCTCCGAACCTATCTCTAGGTTTCAAGATTACACATGCAAAGTGCTAAGCAGAGTGCTTGGCACTTAGTAAATGCTGTTTATTCTAGGAATTGGTATATGCAGGGGTCTAGCTTGACATAATTAGTCATCTTGGTTACAGTCACTATTTTGCCCATCAGGTGATGTTGGCACATATTCCAAACCCTATAGACAAACAAAGTTGTTAGGATAGTCAGCAGAGCATGGTGTCCCAGCCACTGATGCCAGACTATTTCTTAACTGATGTTTTGAGAAAGGCGAGATATACCTGGTTGGCCACGGCCCACCTTTGTCTAGCTTAGCATAGAAACCCCATATTCTTGCCTTGAAGTGCAGGAATTCACGTATCTTGCTGCAGCCCAAGACTGTGTGTGTGTGTGTGTGTGTGTGTGTGTATGTTACTAGGGATTGAACCCAGGGGCATTCTACCTCTGAATTACACTCCCAGCCCCATTTTTTTATTTTTTATTTTGAAACAGGGTCTAAGTTGTGGAGAGCCTCACTAAGTATCTGAGGCTGACCTTGAACCTGTGATCCTTCTGTCTCAGCCTCCCAAGTACTGGGATTACAGATGTGCACCACCATACCTGGCTTTCTGTCCTTAAGTCTCCAATAAATTGTATTTCATACTGTGTGGACCTGTCTGCTTCTGTCTTTAGAGCTGGTTCTTATTCCCTGGAACTGGGTTTTTCTGAAATAGTATACATCCATCCATGTTTTAGTAGTATAAAATAATACTTTAGATGACTAACCATGGAATAAAATATAAATATTGAGCCGGGCGTGGTGGCGCACGCTTGTACTCCCAGCATTCGGGAGGCTGAGACCGGAGGATCCCGGTTCGCAGCCAGCCTCAGCTACCTAGTGAGGCACTCCACAACTTAGTGAGACCCGGTTTCAAAATAAAGAGTAAAAAATAGGGCTGAGGGTGTAGCTGGGAGGTAGAATGCCCCTGAGTTCAATCCCCAGTACCACAATAAATAAATAAATAAATAAATATCGACAAGTACCCTATTTGATGGGCACAGCGCTCTGCACTAGTAAGACTTTCTCCCTGCAGGGTAGACTCTGCAAGAGGGAGAGGATGAAGCCCACCCTAAGATCAGTCTTGCACTGAGCTTGGACCACAGACCAGGCTTCCTGGGTCCTGGTCACATGGTCCCACACGCATAGTTCATGAGTTTATTTTTTTCTTTTCTTTTCTTTTTTGTGGTACTGGAGATTGAACCCAGAGGCATTTTATCTTCGAGCTACATCCCCAGCTCAATTTTTATTCTTTATTTTGAAACAGGGTCTCACTAAGTTGTGGAGGGCCTCACTAAGTAGCTGGCCGTGAACTGGGATCCTCCTGTTTCAGCCTCCCAAGTACTGGGATTACAAGTGTGCACCACTACACCCAGCTCTATTTTTTTCTTAAAGGATTTAAGTATTTTTTTCACCAAAAATAATTTAACACCATTTGAGAACTGGGCCTTCTATTATGTCTCAGTATCCCTTGCCTCTAAACAATATTAAGTTTTATTAGAAGACTCCAAACTGCCGGCTTAGTTTTCAGTTCTCTCTCCCCTCTCTTCTGTCTTATACCACTTTAACTATTTTTAAGTGCATGGTTCAGTATTAGGTTGGTTCCCACATGGTGTCAAGCCAGTCTTTGGAACTTTTTCATCTTGCAAATCTGATGCTTTATACCATTAAACAGCTCCCCACTCCCCCTCTGCCAGCCTGGTAACTTTGTATTTCATTGCCCAGTTCTCTTAAGTTCACCAGTTACATCTTTCAGAGCACAGCTTTGTCAAACCCTAGGCTAGTAGCTCTCAGATTCTCTATGTGAGATGTCTTATGTTCCCAGTCAGAGGACTTAGCTATTTATCAGTTACAACAAATTTTTCCTTTCTTCCATCCATGCTAGCATAAAATATGCAAATAAATAAGCCTTATCTTGAAACCTGAAAAATACCAGGAGAACACAGCAGAAGCTGGTGAAATATTTTTCTTTACTGTTCACATTCATAATCTGTTTATAAAGTCTGTCTTTCTTCCTCTCTCTTTTTTTTTTTTTTTGTATTGGGGATTGAACCCAGAGGCATTCTACCTCCAAGATATACCCTCAATCCTATTTTTTATTTGGAAACAGGGTCTCACTAAGTTGTGGAGGGCCTCACTAAGTTGCTGAAGCTTGCTTTGAACCTGTGATCCTCCTGTCTCAGCATCCCAAGTACTGGAATTACCACCATGCTTGGCTTAAAGTTTCTCTTTCAAATGCTTTTAATTTTTATTTTCAACTTGTCATACTTGAAGATTTTATCAATAAATTAAAATCAAGACTTTATCAATACCATTAATTTTAAAAATATGGATATTCAGCCAGGCACAGTGATACATGCCTGTAATCCCAGTATTTGGAAGGCTAAGAACCAAGGATCTCAGATTCAAGGCCAACCTCAGCAACTTGGCAAGACTCTGCTTAATAAAAAAAAAAAAAAGGGGGGGGGGTGGCTAGCAGACACATGCCTATAATCCCAGTACTTGAGAGGCTGAGACAGGAGGATCGCTGGTTTGAGGACAGAAGACAGCCTCAGCAGGTTAAGTTGTGAAACTCTCATCAACCTAAGGAGATCCTGTTTCAAAATAAAAATAAAAATAAAGGCTAGGGGTATATCTTGGAGGTAGAAAACCCCTGGGTTCAATCCCCAGTACAACCAACCAACCAACCAACAAATGGACTAGTGGTGTAGCTCAGAGGTAGAATGCCCTTGGGTTCAATCTCTAGTAAAAAAAAAAAAAAAAAAAAAGATGGATATTCAAAATTTTCTGCTTCTAAGTGAACTCTAACAGTGGCTCACCATTATCTTTGCTAATACAAAAATGCTAGCCAGGTGTGGTGGTACACACTTGTAATCCCAGTACTTGGGAGGCTGAGACAGGAGGATCACAGGTTTGTGACCAACCTCAGCAACCTGTGAGGCCCTCTGCAACTCAGTGAGACCCTGTTTCAAAATGAAGAATAAAATAGGGCTGGGGGTGTAGCTTGGAGGTAGAATGCCCCTGGGTTCAATCCCCAGTACCACTAGAAAAAAATAAAATAAATAAATAAAACAAAAATGCTAACCCTTCTTTTATTTGCACAGTAGGATTACGGATGCAACAATTTTCTTAAAATTATCTAAAACTTGGAAATATTACATTTATAAAGAAAATATTCCAACATTTAAGAATGCTATTAACAGCTAAATTCTTGAGTGTGAAGTTGTTTTACCTGAGAAGGTAGAAATAGCTTAATATTTTTGGTGCACACTGTTCTTCCTGTCTTCAGTAGACAGATATTTGCCCAGTGCCCCTCTCTGCCAGGCAGAGTGCATAGTACCCAGCGTTTTTAACATACATGACGGAAATAGCCAAGAGAAAAGAAATGTCTCTGTGCTCCTGGTTGAATAAACTCTGCAAATATGCCAGGATCCAATTGAAAGTAGATTCTAAATGAATTATCTTATTTCCAAAGTCTGTTCCTTCTCGCAGTCAATACAATCAATATCTACCTGATTGCCCCAGACAGAAATCTCAAGATCCTCTGTGACTTCCTCCTTCCTTTCATCCCTCCAATAGAGTAGAGTCTACTTCTGAAACCACTCTCTGATCAGTCCACTTCTCTCTGGACAACCTCTACTGTCGTTCAAATCTGGAACCCTGTTGTGACTTTTCTTCCTGTAGCCCATTCTCTAACCTGCAGCCTTTGGTCTTTTAAGGTGCAACTCTTTCCACTTCCCTTTCTAACTTAACTAGGCACAGTAGCCAAACCCAGAGTAGTACCTGTGGGAAGCCAGAAGATCCTAGTGGATAGAAACAAGGACCACTTACTGAGTAGACTTTTCTGAGTGTCTTAGGTGTAGTAACTCTTTTAGTAATTATTCTTGCTGCCACTTATTAAGAACCTCCATTCCAAGCATCATATATGCATAAGTTACCTGTACAGTACTTGCAGAGAAGGTATTACTGTCTCCAAGAGGAAAATGAGAAGAGGGAAAAGACTTCCCCAGAGTGTTCGAGTGGCTGGTGAGCAGCAAGGGCAGAATCAGGCCACTTCTGCCTGTCCTGCTATTAGCTCAACCCCAGCTGGAGAGGCCTGGGGATGCCATGCCCACAATGTGATGTATATGCAAATCAACTAAGGCAACCAAGCAGGCTGTTTTGACTTATTTTTTGGAGGGGAAGTGAAGCTGGTGCTAGGTTGAGGACCTGTGGCTGCTTTGGTTTCAGACAAGTATCTAGGGATAGGCTCAGAAGTCCTTGACAACTGGTAGACTGGTAGGATCAGGACCCTGGAAAAATTCCCTATACCTCATCTATTTAAAGCTTCATTATGATCGCTTATACTCTTCAGGGGGAGAAAAAAACACCGAAGAAGTTGTAGGGGTTCAGAGAGCAGTGTTAACCCAGAAAGTCTGAAGGAGAAACTGTCATTCACAGAGCTTGATTAACCACAGACTGATATTTTAGGAGGAAGTAGGCTAAGAAAAATCTGCAACCCTGGCCTGTCATATGCTTAGTTTGTGGCGGAAAACCAGAGAAGGAGCTTATTATTTCTTTAAATGGAAAAAACCCAAGTGGAAAAAGCCCTGCGATGTTTTGTCTGAAGGAGTTCTCAGGGGCTGTCAGCAGCCTGAAGTGAGGTCTTCAGGCAGCTCCTGGCCTGCGTGGAGGAATTCGTACTCACCTATTGGTGCAAGGAAGCTTTCTTTATCCTGTCCCTTCATCGTTGGGTCAAGAGGAAAAGGAAAAAGGAAGGAAGGGAGGTCAGTGGGCATGGCACACTATCATCCACACGAGGAGGAGAAAAAGGTAGCTGGGAGCTGTGCTTGGTCTCATGCTGATGGGCTGAGTCACCCTGGTCCTATCAAGAGAGAGGCTGTGCTGGGGTCAGCGCCTGGCTGGATGAGGGAGGGCACAGCCCTGGGCCCCAGGCTGCTCTGGACTTCCTCTTTTATGCAGCTAATTAGCTACAGTCTTGGCTTTTCTCTGTTATCAGATGAGCCCAGCTAACAGTTCCCCACTGCAATTCAATCACTCCTCCCCACGCTGATAGCACCCCAGCAATTCAGCAATTCATTTAGTATTTGGGACAAAGACCTAAACTATTCCAGCTCTTATCTGTCAGCTTCTGGCCCAAACCTATTTATTTTTTAGGTGCTTTGACAGGTCAGGCAGGCCCCTTCTAGTCCCAGCTTTGTAGCTTCACTTGCTCTTCTCCTAAGACAAGCTTGGAACTGTCTGATTGTTTGCTAAACAGCCTGTCTGTTAATAGTGGTGGCCATTGCATATGCCTGTAATCCCAGTACTTGGGAGGCTGAGACAGGCGGATTGCAGGTTCAAGGAGAACCTCAGCAATGTAGTGAGACTTTCAGCAATCTAGTGAGACCCTATTTCAAAACAAAACTTAAAAAGGGTTGGGAGGAGCCGGGCGTGGTGGCACGAGCTTGTAATCCCAGCATTTGGGAGGCTGAGACCAGAGAATCCGGGTTCTCCGCCAGCCTCAGCTACCTAGTGAGGCACTCTGTAACTTAGTGAGACTCGGTTTCAAAACAAAGAATAAAAAACAGGGCTGGGGGTGTAGCTGGGAGGTAGAATGCCCCTGAGTTCAATCCCCAGTACCGCAAAAAAAAAAAAGGGGGGGGGTTTGGGAGTGTAGCTCATTCAATCTCCAGTATCACAAAACAAAACAAAACAAAGCCCCTTCCAACACTGGACTCAGATGCGAGCTCAGGTGGCTATGGTGTTAGTAGGATGAGTCTGTCAAAGTCCCTGGCCGTTCAGACAGAGCTTCGTATGGGGAGAGCAGATGCTGGCTAACACATCGAGTTATGTATTTTGGGGGCGTGAAACTAGAGCAGCACCATTGTGAGCAATGAGGCTGCAAGGTCCTAATACCAATAAGACACATCACACACAATTTGTATCTTTCCACAGTCACAATGTCAAGGGGCTTATTCTGCACTGGAAGGTTAAAGCATGCAGGAACATATCAGGAAATTGCCTAAGTAAAGTTAAGTTCTAAACTTGGATGCTGGCTGGCTGCTTTGCCAAAGCCAATTAGCAATGGATGAGCATCAAACAATACACTTCACACTAGCAAATCTAACAATTTAGGTCGAATAGATGTGCTAAACAGCACATAAATTCTAAAATTAAGAGCAATTCAAGCCATGCATGGTGGCGCCCACTTGTAATCCCAGTTAATCCCAGACTTGGGAGGCTGAGACCAGAGGATCCAGGTTCATAGCCAGCCTCAGCTACTTAGTGAAGGCTCTCTGCAATTTAGTGAGACCCTGTTTCAAAATAAAGAATAAAAAATAGGACTGGGAGTGTAGCACAGAGGTAGAATGTCCCTGGGTTCAATCTCAGTAACACACACACACACACACACACACACAAGGGCAATTCAAATAATCAGCAAAATAATGCAATACAAACAGGGAGCTCAGAGATGGAAGTGGAGAGTCAGGAGTTGACCCCAGAGACAAGCAGTCAGAAGTCACACTGAAAGCTGGGCATGGTGGCTCATGATTGTAATCCCAGCATTCGGGAGGCTGAGACCGGAGGATCTGGGTTCGTGGCCAGCCTCAGCTACCTAGTGAGGCACTCCAAAACTTAGTGAGACCCTGTTTCAAAATAAAGAATAAAAAGCCGGGCGTGGTGGCGCACGCTTGTAATCCCAGCATTCGGGAGGCTGAGACCGGAGGATCTGGGTTCGTGGCCAGCCTCAGCTACCTAGTGAGGCACCCCGCAACTTAGTGAGACTCGGTTTCAAAATAAAGAATAAAAAATAGGGCTGGGGGTGTAGCTCGGAGGTAGAATGCCCCTGAGTTCAATCCCCAGTACTGCAAAAAAAAAAAAAAAAAAAAAAAAAAAAAAAAAAAAAAAAAAGAATAAAAAATAGGGCTGGGGGGATAGCTCAGAGGTAGAATGCCCCTGAGTTCAATCCCCAGTACTGTAACAAAAAACAAACAAAAAAAGAAGTCACACTGATCCTCGAGCAGCAAGAAGAGCAGGACTGAACAAGTGACTGGATCAGAGTCATACACACTGTAAGCAAAGCTCAGCATGCTGTTCATAGGAAAGCCGGGGTCTTTGTAGGACTTTCTGGGTGTTTCCCACTGTCTTTGGCAAACTCATTCAGGCTTATCCCACCTGCCAGACTCCTGTCAGCAGTCGAAATGTATTGAAGACATAAGTCCATCAGAGGTGAGAAGGCATTTTATGATCCAAGTGTCCATTATTAACTGCAGCACAGACAAGTTTCTAAAGCTATATGCTGGCATGTCTGGACAGGTTGTTTGTTAATTTTTGTCTGAACTATATGCTGGCATGTTAAAGCAAGTTGTTTTTGAGTTTCTAAAAATTGTTTTATATCCCATGATCTATACAAGTACCCTAACTATGCCCCTCACTTTCTTTCTTTCCCAACATACAAGATTGGTTCTTAAAAATATCTAGGAGTTGGGGGAGGGTTAATGAGAAATGTGTGCATGGATGTCTTTACCTATACTAACTTGTACCCAACAAAGATGTGTGATTAACCCTGTTGTACCCAAGAAATGTATAAAAATCCATGCTAAAAAAAAAAAATCTAGGAGTTGGGTATGGTGGTGCATGTTTATAATCCCAGCACTTGGGAGGCTTAGAAAGGAGGATCAAAAATTTGAGGCCAGCCTCAGCAACTTAGTAAGGCCCAAACAAACAAATAAATAAATATGCAGGGGGTGTAGCTTCGAGGTAGGGTTCAATCCCTAGCACCAAAAAAACCTCCAAAACCTAGGACTTTTTAAATTGGTCAATTTATATAAAAGAGGCTGAAGAAAGTGGAAGAGAACTTTTGCCTTGTCCTCAATGGATTGAAGTATTACCAAGGAGTGGGGGGGAGAGGAAGTGAGGGAGAGAGGGAGAGAGGGAGAGAGGGAACGCCAAACACACTAGGCCTGTGGCAGCTGTTGACAAGTTCATGGTTCATATGTATGAAATACTTTCCATGGTCCTTTCCCTTTCTTTTTCTCCTTCCCTCTCCATCTCTCTTTTTACCTTCCTTTATTCTTTTCTTCCTTTTCATTAAGAAAAAATAATAACTATTGGCTAAAGTAGCTTATGGTTATAGTACCTACGTATAACTTCAATTACAAGGAAAATTAAATGGTTAGAGAGGTACTGAATTAGTCTTCATATCTGTTTATGGGAAGAATCACTGAGTATATAGCATTTATGGCAAATTAGAAAGAAATGTTACAGCCCATCTGTAGAAATCACCTTACTTGCATTTGCAGATAATAAGGCAGGCAAATTTGGAGGAGCAATTAAAAGCCACCCCAAGCCAGGCGTGGTGGCGCACGCTTGTTATCCCAGCATTTGGGAGGCTGAGACCGGAGGATCCGAGTTCATGGCCAGACTCAGCTACCTAGGGAGGCATTCCGCAACTTAGTGAGACCCGGTTTCAAATAAAGAATAAAAAATAGGGCTCGGAGGTAGAATGCCCCTGAGCTCGGAGGTAGAATGCCCCTGAGTTCAATCCCTAGTACTGCAAAAAAAAAAAAAAAAAAAAAAGACCCACCCCAAATCTTTACTTTTATATGGCTGACCTGCCTCCTCTGGTGAAGGAAAATAGGCAGCAAATTAGGACTGAGAGTACATTCAGAGATAATTCACACTCCAAGGATACCCAGATGTCTGTGATCCAGACCAAGAGCTGCAGTCAAATCGCTAGAGAGAGCAAGTATGAGATGTCAATAAGCAAGCAGGCTCTATTCTTGGTGCCTATATTCTCTTTGCATATTAGACACAGGAGATTAGTCTTCACTTCCTTCAAGAATTGTACATTTTTTCATGAACTTTTTTTTTTTTTTGCCACTTTTCATTTATACACGTGAAACAAGAAATACTTCTCTAAGGAAAAAACAAGTGAAAATAAGTTGGTGGTAAATGAAAATTAACACTCAACCTTAGTGGTAGAGACGTTAAGAGATGGTGAGGATTGTGGCTGTCCTGAGTGCTCCGCGTCTTAAGACAAGGAACACACACAACTCGTGTCTTTCCACAGTGTCAGCTTTATTGATCATAAAGCAAAAGGGATAATCACACAATGTAAGACTGTCGTGGGACAACACGGAGTCACTTGTGGGTTCTTGGCCTCCGTGATAAAAAGAATTTTAACACGTGCCAGTCAGGAACAAAAGGCAGGAATTTATTTAGGAAAGTAAGGGACTCGAGAAAAACAGGTGAGCAGACATCTTCTGGGCCACTTGAGCAGGAGGGCAAGAGAGAGAGAGAGCTCTTTGCAGTCTTTTTAGTCCTTATATAGTCTTCCAAGAGGGGGTTGACACAGAAGCAGTCCGGACCTCCTCTTTTCTCAGGTATAGGTGGTCGTCCCAAGAAGGGGTGGGCACAGAAGAAGTCCGGACCTCCCCTTTCTCAGGTATCAGCGATGGGTGGTGACCTCCTTTCTCAGGTGATGAGGAGGTCTGACCTTTGTCCTCAGGAATCTCAGGTGGGGGCAGGGATTCAGGGGATTAAAGGTGTGGGTCCGAATAATAAGACTTCTGCCTAAGACCTGGGCACACCCTATAGGGTGGAGTTAGCTTATGGACTCTCCAGATTTTAAAACTATATTTTTCCTTTCCTTCCCAATGTCTCCTTTCTGCCTAAAATTTATTCCTTCTATTCTACCTCATCAAGACTATCCCTGGCAAACTTTGGTCAAATGGGGAGTCAAAGCATATTCCATTAATTATACACAAATTTTAAGTTCAGATTCACATAGTTCACTATCAGTTGAAAGTCTAATTTGTGAAGCAGGAGGGTTCTGGCTGTTGACAGTGGCCCAGTTGTCCTTATTGGGGCACTCTGGGTGAGGGAGCAACTTGTGGGTCTCTGGAGCTCCTCATCTGAGAAGCAGGCCGGAGGAGTTTGTGTCTCTCCTTACAGACAGGGGACTTGGTGCCAGAGAATCAATGGTCACTTCAGCCGTACCCCTTCGGATGACTGGGCTCAAGGGAGTTGAGGCCTCACTTGCATTTAGCTGACCTTGGATCCTTCTTTAAATAGGGTTTTTCTGTGTAGTCACGGCGGCTGTATTGTTTATCTTTTTTTTTCTGATTGGCTAGTGGATTGAGAGGGTCACTTTCTTCCAAGTGTTTACTTACACTTATATAATATTTGTTTACAACTATCCTATACCATTCTATCCTATATTTGTTTACAACTATGCTGTAATATTCCATAGCACACTGTCAATGAAAAGCACACTGATAATCAAACTTACTGCTAATCAAGTTAATCCAATTTTGTCACTGATAGTACTTGTAACAGTGGCCAACTGAGGAACATAGGTGCCAGTAAAATGGGCCGTAGCCATGTTGTTCTAGCAGATCACTTCATGGAGAAATACTATTACTGGGGAAAAAAATAAATGAACCCTCTGGCTTCACTGGCTCTTGGTTGACTTAAAAGTCACTAACTTTGGAGTTCACACTGAAAAGACCCAAACGGTCCCCAGAGACCCCTTCTTAGGACTTACGGCGACCCAGTCACACGCAGGAGACGCTTCTTGATGCAACCGCAGGAGGTTTTTATTCAGAAACCAGCTCTGGGACCCAACTCAGGAGTTGAGTCCCGAGCAAGGAATTTAGGCATTTTTTATAGTCTAAAAATGCATAGTCACACAAGCGCGGGCATATTTAAGGGCGGGAAGTATGCACATACATGATTGGATTATTTAAACTTTTAAACACAGCAAACCTATAGAATTTATTTATTTATTTATTTATTTATTTATTTATTTATTTATTTATTTTTCTGTACTGGGGATTGAACTCAGGAGCGTTCTACCTCCGAGCTATACCCCCAGCCCTATTTTTTAATTCTTTATTTTTTTTTCATCTTTCCTTTATTTGGTGCATTCCTATAGAATTTAAACATTCATCCAAAAAGTGGGAAGCATGTCTTATCTATGGTATGTCCTACCTCTCCCCCTGGCTGGGTCAAGCTGTTAATCAGGTTATCTGGGCTATCTGGTCTTTACTTGGCCCTTTCGGCCTCCCTATGGTTAATCAGGGCCTATACCAGTTTCATGGGCCTGGTCACTCCGGGGGTGGGGGTAGGGGGTGGGGGGTGGGTTATCAGTATTGTGGGGTTCTCAGAGTGGGTGGTGGCCCTTACTCAGACCTATTCCCAGGGCGAGGCCGCCAAGCTTCAACTTATCAGACTCTGCAGGGTGCCAGTGTGAGGCCTACAGCAACTTACCTGGAAACTTATTTCACTAAAAGGCAAACTCAAACTACTAATATTTCTTTTTTTTTTTTTTTTTTGCAGTACTGGGGATTGAACCCAGGGGCATTCTACCTCCGAGCTATACCCCCAGCCCTATTTTTTATTCTTTATTTTGAAACCGAGTCTCACTAAGTTGCAGAGTGCCTCACTAGGTAGCTGAGGCTGGCTGCGAACCCAGATCCTCTGGTCTCAGCCTCCCGAATACTGGGATTACAAGCATGCACCACCATGCCCGGCTCAAACTACTAATATTTCTGGCTAACTAAAATTATTCTTTCAACACGGCTGGGCAATCCACTACTTGTCTCCCTATCTTTGCTGTAGATAACATCCCTGACATGCGTTATGATGTTAATGGTTGCCTAGGTTACTCTTCAAGGACTTGAAGGTTCCTTTTGCTGAAACACTGTTACTTGAGCTTGCAGATGTCCAAGGGGTAACTATGCTCGGCTTTTCTTATCTTTGTGTTGTATCTGTCTCCTTTGCTGCCTAAACCTTTGGGTCAGGTTCTACTGAGCTTTGTATGTAGACATGCTGATCATCTGAGAAATGTTTTCTCCAAAACTATAATATAGAGTTAATTTAACCAAGACTTGCCTAGTCTCTCTCTCTCTCCTCCCATGTTTTCACAGCAGACTTTGAAAGGAATGAAAAGAGGTGGCATCCAAGCTCCTGGAAGATCTCGGCCTATTCATGAAAGAAATGAATATTTGTCCCCTTGATTAGCTTATTCTTCTCCTCTTTATCCCTATCTTCTCTCTGTAACCCCACTGCCCCCAGAAACTATGAGATTGGTTTCTGAGCAGGGGCTTCTCTAGTCTTGGCCACTCGGGAAAGACTTTCTTTCTCCCCAAGGCTCCTTTCTCAGATACTGATTTTTTTGTTGTTGTTGGAATAAGTTTCCAAACCAGGATTTGATAACAATACGGTTTCAATATTGCTAGATATTTCTTTTTTTTTTTTTTTTTTTTTTGCGGTACTGGGGATTGAACTCAGGGGCATTCTACCTCCAAGCTACACTCCCAGCCCTGTTTTTTATTCTTTATTTTGAAACAGGGTCTCACTAAGTTGTGGAGTGCCTCACTAGGTAGCTGAGGCTGGCCTCGAACCTGTATCCTCCGGTCTCAGCTTCCCAAATTCTGGGATTACAAGCGTGCGCCACCACGCCCGGCTTTAGATATTTCATTTAAAAAAAAAAAAAAAGCTGTAAATATAGCAGGGCATGATGGCACATGCCTGTAATACTAGTACTTGGGAGGCTGAGACAGAAGGATCGCAGGTTCACCGCCAGTGTCAGCAATTTAGTTGAGATTCTCAGCAACTTAGTGAGAGCCTGTTTTTTTTTTTTTTTTTTTTGTGGTACTAGGGATTGAACTCAGGGGCATTCTACCTCCGAGCTACACCCCCAGCCCTATTTTTTATTCTTTATTTTGAAACCAAGTCTCGCTAAGTTGCAGAGTCCCTCACTAGGTAGCTGAGGCTGGCCACGAACCCGGATCCTCTGTTCTCCGCCTCCCGAATGCTGGGATTACAAGCGTGCGCCACCACGCCCAACTCGAGAGAGCCTGTTTTAAAGTAAAAAATAAAAAGGGCTGGGGTTGTAGCTCAGAGGTAGAATGCCCTAGGTTCGATCCCCAGCACAAAAAACAAACAAAAAAGCTATAAAGCTATAAACACACACACACACACACACACACACACACACACACACACACACACACAGAGACACACTTTTTTTGCCTGAATTTCATCCATAATGGATCTTTTAGTCCCATTCACCATTAATGCAATTTTAAAAACTCAATATTTTAGTAAAATTTTAGGCTTACTGAACTAGAAACAAAACAACAACAACAAAACAAGCACCTATAGGTCAGACCAAACAGCTTTGCAGTTATTGGTTTGCTCTTCTGTCTAGACAGTAAGGGAGTCAAATTTGGGCAAATACCTGGGAATCAGGGACCACACAGAACCAGGTCAAATTGGTGCAGTGGGTGGAAGATAGGTAAGCAGTGAGGAGCAGATGCTACGGAAGGGCCAGAAGTGGAAAATTTTGAAACCATCCTTGCCTCAGGACAGACTTTTCTTCTGGTTGAAGCAATAAGAAGTAAGTTTATCAGGCAACACCCATTTTGGCACAATCTGGAAGCTCACATGCTACTGCAATGCAGCATGGTTTCTGTTTTTTAAATTTATTTTTGTGGTGATGGGGATCAAACACAGGGTCTTGGGCTATACCACTGAGCAACACCCCTAGCCTGCAGCACAATTTCCTCCTCCTCCTCCTCCTCCTCCTCCTCCTCCTCCTCCTCCTCCTCCTCCTTCTCCTTCCCCTCCCTCTTCTTCCCCCTCTCTTTTTCTTTCTTTTTTTGATTGAACTCAGGGGATTATGCCTCTGAGTTACACCTCAGCCCTTTTAATTTTTTATTTTGAAACAGGGTCTGGCTAAGTTACTTCAGTGGCCTCGAAACTGTGATCCTCCTATCTCAGCCTCCCAAGTACTGGGATTACAGGCATGTGCTACCATGCTCAGCTTCACAACGTCATACCTTGATGGGCAAATTTTGGCATGATTTCCCAGAGCTTTATCAACCCAGGAATGGAAACTGAAATGTTCTATTAACTTCCTGTTATGGCAAATTTTAACCCTTGTATTAAGTACAAATAAGTACAAAGAGTTCTTAATGAATTCTCAATTTCATTATGTTTTTAACACATTGAAATGAGGTTCTCAAAGCTCAGATGCCCATACTTTTTTTTTTTTTTTTTGCAGAACTGAGGATGGAACCCGGGGCATTCTACCTTTGAGCTACACCTCCAGTCCTATTTTTATTTTTTATTATTAAACAGGGTCTCACTAATTTGTAAAGGGCCTCACTAAATAGCTGAGGCTGACTGTCAACCTGCAATCCTCCTATCTCAGCCTTCTAAGTACTGGGATACCAAGCATGAGTCACCATGCCTGTCTTCCTATAAGTATCTTTTTTAGGTGTTGTTTATATATTATATGTGGTGCTTATGATGAATATAAATATTGGATATTTGTAACATCAATACCTTGATATTGTAATTAATAGGAATGTCTGAATGACTTTTACTACTTCACAATTGGGAGGAGCTCAGTGGCATGCTTTCAGATAGATGCTTAGAATATGTTATATATATATTATTATTAGAATTACTTAGAATATGTTATATATATTATTTTTTTCATAGATGAACTTAAAAATATTTACTTCCTGCTACTCAGGGGACTGAGGTGAGAAGATTTTTTGACTGAGCCCAAGAGTTTGTATATTAGCCAGGCGCAGTGGCACACACCTATAATCCCAGTACTTGGGAGACCAGCCTCAGCAGTCTAGTGAGACCCTGTTTCAAAATAAAAAAGCAAAAAAGATTTGGGGGTGTAGCTCAGAGATAGGATGTCCCTGAGTTCAATTCCTAATACAAAAAAAAAAAAAAGAGAGAGACTTCTTGTATGGTTTGCCTGGCTAATAATATTCTCATATTGTCTAAGAAAATTAGTCTAAGAAAAAACAAAAGCCAAAAATTTCCATACACTAAGTTTGCTTCCTTTGTTAAGGAATAATAATAAGATGGTGTTAGGGCATTTTCAATGACTATACTATCCACAACTAAAAAAAAAAAAAAAATCTGGAGGCTGGGCATGGTGGAACACGCCTGTAATCCCAGTACTTAGGAGGCTGAGACAGGAGCATCACTGGTTTGAAGATAGCATCAGCAACTTAGCAAGACTCTCAAAAATTCAGCAAGACCCTGTTTCAAAATAAAAAGGGTTAGATGTCAGCCGGGTGTGGTGGTGCACACTTGTAATCCCAGCATTTGGGAGGCTGAAACCGGAGGATCCGGGTTCGCGGCCAGCCTCAGCTACCTAGTGAGGCCCTCCGCAACTTAGTGAGACTCGGTTGCAAAATAAAGAATAAAAAAAAAAAGGGCTGGGGGTATAGCTCGGAGGTAGAATGCCCCTGAGTTCAATCCCCAGTACCGCAAAAAAAAAAAAAAAAAAAAAAAATAACAACAAAAAAAACCGGTTAGGTGTCTAGCTCAGAGGAAAAATATCCCTGAGTTCAAACACCAGTTTCCCCCCCAACCCCCCCAAAAAAGCCTTCTGTAGGGATCCAGGTTGTCATGACCATGACTGCAGCCATCTTGGTCATAACCACTGTTTTGCCTGCCAAGTGACCCTGGCACACATCCCAAATCACAGGACATACTAAGTCATTAAAATAGTTAGCCAAGCATGTTGTGCCAGTCACTGACAACCTGCACTGTTTCTTAAGTGACATTTGACATATTAATAGTTCTGAGAAAGGTCAGGTACATTCTGGTCGGCCACAGACTACCTTTGTCTAGCTTAGCATAGAAACCCCTTCCTCCTGCCTTGGGATTCAGGAATCCCCCTGTCTTGCTGCTCCTCCAAAACACGCTATTGTCTGTAAGTCCTTAATATATTGAACTCTGTGCAATTCTGGGCCAGCCTGCCTCTTACATCTCCTGGCTCCTTCTGCCCCTGGTGATCGGTTCTCATACACCAGGGTTGGGTTTTTCCTTCCAAAACACCTTCCATATAACTTCAAATAAACTAGTATTTTTTTTTTTTTTAAGAACAGCGGGGAAATGGAATTTAAATCCATAATTGTAACTTTCAGTCCATAACATACATGTCCTTTATTGTTCAACTCTCGTTTTTTCCCCTACTTCCTTTCCAATGAGTAGAACTGAGATGGATTAGAAGTATTTGGTCTGGTACAGCAGTGGACATTGTCTCCTGATATCAGATAGCATTTGGCAAAGCCTGTCATCGCCTTAGAATTATAGCTAAGATGGAGACGTTTGAATGGGCTAGATAAGAGTGTGATCATAGTTATCTACACTCATATCATTCAATATTCATTTAACAAATATTTATTGGGTACTTATTTATGGACTACAACTGCTCTAAGTTCTATAAACAGAGGAAAGAATACACGCATATATATATATATATATATATATGCATTCTTTGAAGAACATAATCTTTTTAGACTGATTTCAACTTTGTGATATCTATCTATATACTCATACACACATATATGTATATAATTTTTAAAAAGATGACTGTAAGCTGGGTGTGGTGGCACATACCTGTAATCTTAGTACCTAGGAGACTAAGACAGGAGGATCACAGGTTCAAGGCTAGCCTCAGCAATTTAGAAAGGCCCTTAGCAACTTATTGAAAACATGTTTCAAAATAAAATAGGCTGGGAATGTAGATCAGAGGTAGACAGTCCCTAGGATTTTATTTTTTATTTTTTTTCGGTACTGGGGATTGAACTCAGGGGCATTCTACCTCTGAAGCTATACCCCCAGTCCTATTTTTTTTTTGCAGTACTGGTGATTGAACTCAGGGGCATTCTACCTCCGAGCTATACTCCCAGCCCTATTTTTTATTCTTTATTTTGAAACCGAGTCTCACGAGTCTCACTAAGTTGCGCAGTGCCTCACTAGGTAGCTGAGGCTGGCCGTGAACCCGGATCCTCCAGTCTCAGCCTCCCGAATGCTGGGATTACAAGCATGCACCACCATGCCCGGCTCCCAGTCCTATTTTTTATTCTCTATTTTTGAAACAGGGTCTCCCTAAGTTGTGGAGGGCCTAGGTAGCTGAGGCTGGCTGCACGCCCGTATCCTCCGGTCTCAGTCTCCCAAATGCTGGGATTACAAGTGTGTGCCACCATGCCCGACTGGTCCCTAGGTTTAAATCCCCAGTAACACACTAAATAAATAAATAAATAAACAAATAGATAACTATAGATGTGAATGGGGAATAGATTGTATATTCACCAGAAGTAGATTTTGCAATATTCAAATAATTTTTCAGTGTCATAGGTAAAACTTGTTATATCGTTATGTGAGATGATATACCTAAAATGTTAATTAATATTCTATTTTTAGAGCAGTTTTAGGTTCACAGAAAAAATCGAGTAGAAAAAATTGAGAGTTCTAATATACCTGTGTCAGTCAGCTTTCTGTTGCTGTGACAAAACACCTGAGAAAGCCAACTTAAAGGAGGAAAGATTTGTTCTGGCCCATGGCTTCAGAGACTTCAGTCACTTGGCACCAGGGCTGTGGACTCTGGTGAGGCAGGACATCAGGGCAGAGACTGTGGTGGAGGAAAGCTGCTTACCTCATGTCATCCAGGAAAGAGAGAGAGAGAGAGAGAGAGAGAGAGAGAGAGAGAGAGAGAGAGAGGCGCGCGCGCGGAGGCCAGGAACAGGGTGTACCCTTCTATGTTGCATGTTTTCTCTCTCATATGTAGAAGCTAGAGAGAAAAAAGAAAAGAAGGAGGACCTCATGAAAATCAGGAGAGAGACCAGTAGAGTAATAGAGGGGGGTCTGGGAGAGCAAGGAGAGGTGTAGGGAAGGAAACAGACTAAATATGTGCACATATGCATATATCACTGTTAATCTCACTGTCATGTAATGTTACAATGCACTAAGAAAAAAAAATTTAAAGATATACCCTTCTAGATCCACATAATCCACTATATAAACAAACTCAAAGACAAAAATCACATGATCCTCTCAATTGATGCAGAGAAAGCATTTGACAAGATCCAACACCCATTCATGCTAAAAGTTCTGCAGAGAATCGGAATAGAAGGAACATACCTCAAAATCATAGAGGCAATATACAATAGACCTACAGCCAATATCATATTAAATGGAG
>PVLC010015457.1:18480-37400 GCA_004027655.1 Graphiurus murinus | reverse complement strand
ATCTGCTAATGCATTTCCCTGGGCTATGGAGGAACCATCTCTCTGGTGTCTTCTGGTATGAATTACAGATACCTGGGCAGGTAACCACACTGCTTCTAGGAGAGAGAGGATTTTAGGAACATGCTTAATGGGAGAATTTTTTCCTGATAAAAGTCATTTTTCTTTCCAAATGGCAGCATGTGCATGAATAACTAAGAACGGATACTTAGAATCTGTATATACACTCATTCGTATTTACACTATCTCTGTATATACACTATCTCCATATATACACTATCTCCATAGTTCGTGGCACCCTCAATCATCAGGAAGCTAAGACAGGAGGATTGCAGGTTTGAGGGCAGCCTCAGCAACTTAGTGAGACCCTCAGCAACTTAGCAAGACCCAGTTTTAAAAATCGGGGTAGGGGGGTAGGGGAGCTGGGAACTTGGAGGTAGAATGCTCCGTGTTCATTCCGAAAAAAAAATTGCTTACTAATAAAAGCACATTTAAAAAAATGCTTATAGTTCTAGTTGATTAGGAAGATATCAAATGCCATGGAAATTATCTAAAATGCAAGATATAAGTGACAAATGCAGGGACAATGCAGAGAAATGACAAGGGCATTCAATGAAGAGAAAACGGACCAGCTAAAGTGATGCCCATAGTCAGTACACAGTGTGCCTGGTACAGGATAGAAGAAATTAAAAAAAAAAAAACTAAGTAGAAAATCCAACTTTAATAGAAGAGCATGGTATTAAAGCTTCTCATGCCTTTACTCTCCAAACCAGTTCTCTTTCCCAGGCCTGTCTCCCAAATTCCTGGGAAATCTGTAAATCTTAAAGTTAACAAAAAAAGAAAAAGAAAAAGAAACTATAATTTGTGCTGTTAACAAGACAGATAAGATATCTTGAGAAACCTATAATTTAGTGGACTTTCCAGCATTATCTATTGATCAGATAATGGAGACCACAATCAGCCTGAGGATCCTGAGGGTGACCGGGCCATCAGTAGCCACCTTATGACCGGAGACTGGGGTCACCATCACATGCCTTCCTTGGGGGATTACCCACACTAAAAGAAGAGCTGTGATCCTCCAAAGCACCTCTTTAACTTTTGAGGTGGCCTGCCTTCCCCCTTGAATATGTAGTTCTTACTTTCCTAAAGAAGTCTCTATGTCTACAACTCGTGTGTGCTGAAATTCTTTTCTGTCAAGACAAGGAGCCCTGCAGACCCTGAGTTGAGGAATCAGCCCTTTTCCCATGACATGCCCAGCTGGTGCCAGATGCTGAGGACCTCAGAACGGAACCACTCACACACTCCTTCTCTTTCCAGCAGCTCATGATGCTGCTCACAAGAATTTCCAGAAGACAACCACAAATATTTGTCCAGCCATCTTGGGTTCTCCTAACCCTGTGGGAAGGCCCCTGGAGGAAAGAGAACAGACTGAGTTGCCCAGAGCCCTTGGGTCCCGGCCAGGTTTGCTTCCCGCTCTGTGGGTTGTGGGGCCTCAGTTCCCTGTCTGTGAAGTGCAGGCCGTGGCCATCTCTTCCCCACACTGACTTCTCTGTCCCTTGTCACGGCTGACAGCCTTCCAAGTGACAGGAGCTGCATCTAGTCCTGTGTATCCCCAGAGCACTGGGCTTGGAGCTCAGAGCACAGGACTCTGAATGTGCATGGTCACTGGGTGCAGGAGTAGCTCAGTGTTGGCATATGCCTCTGGCGTCACGGTGCCCAGGTTGCATCCTGGCTCTGCTACTCACCAGCTTCAGCAAAATCACATGCCCATTTCTTCATTTGTAAAATGGAAATAGTAATAGTACCTCATGGATGTATAAAACAATGAAATAGTGCATATACAAGTGCTTAGAACTGTGTATGCATGCTATCATTATTTATTACTATCATTATTTATTAATTGTCCTCCATGGATTTAGAAGCCAATAATAAATTCACTCCCAATGACCTATACGCAGGTCATTGCTTTTCAGTCTGAGTTATGAACCACTAGTGGATTGTGAGATCACTTTAATAGGTACCATATTGTACATGTTTAATAATTACTTATTATAATTACATAACAAAAGACAAGCACATAAAAAAGGAAGGATATAATAGAAACCATGAGTGTGTCACAAATAGTAAGTACATGACACTTGAGTTTCTGGTGTGTGTGTGCGCACACACAGGCT
The DNA here is from genome assembly GCA_004027655.1 of Graphiurus murinus. NCBI lineage: Eukaryota > Metazoa > Chordata > Mammalia > Rodentia > Gliridae > Graphiurus > Graphiurus murinus. The sequence continues at coordinate 35,229 of PVLC010015457.1, read as the reverse complement.
TGAACAGTGCGGTGTACTGGATTGTGATGAAATGTCTTTCTTACTGAGGTCCAACAAGATTAAGACCTTGCTTTAGGTTAAATTGTCATTTCCCATGACAAGGATTGTTTGCTTGGCCAGGCTTTGGTCGGGCTCCTGAAATGACTTCTAGGCTACATTTGTGTACTTCCTTATAAAATCCAGTTTTAGCAAAGAGCTCTGCAAATCAGTTCAGTAAGAACCCCCCATCCTCAGGATCTTACATCCTCTACCATCCCTATGTGATGTCTGATCACTCTCCGCCAATGTCTTCAGCAAGGTCTGTTTAACCAGAATCCCCCTCACCCCTGAGGCTTCCTCTTAGTAATGTCCCATCCACTGCCCCCACCCTGCATCCTGGCAAAAAATTCCCACCTGCCCATGTATTCAGAGCTGAGCCCAATCTCTCTCCCCCATTGCAAGACTTCCTTGCAATTTTCTCTGTACCTATAATAATGTTCCCAAATAAAAGTCTTCCTTGCAGTGGTGTGTGTGTGTGTGTGTGTGTGTGTGTGTGTGTGTGTGTGTGTGTGATATTGGGGATTGAACCCAGGGGCATTCTACCTCCAAGCTACACCTCCAGTCCTTTTTATTTTTAGTTTGAAGACAGGATTCTCGCTAGGTTGCTGAGAATCTTGCTATGTTGCTGAAGCTGTCCTTGAACCTGTGATCTTCCTGTCTCAGCTTCCCAAGTATTGGGACTACAGGCCTGTGCCACCTCACCTGGCTCCTTGCTGGGCTTTAAGAAGTCCCATTGAGAGGCTGAGACAGGAGGATTGCAGGTTTGCAGCTAGCCTCAGCTACTGAGAGCCTCTGCAATTTAGTGAGACCCTGTTTCAAAATAAAAAATAAAAAATAGGGCTAGGAGCATAGCCTGGAGGTATAATGCCCCTGGGTTCAATCCCTAATACCACACACACACACACACACACACACACACAAAGAATCCCATTGAATAAATGTTTTCTCTTAACACCTATAATTCCCCCCTAAATGCTTTCAACACTCTGGATCCCTCTGACCCTCAAATACTGCTTTCTCTCCTCCCCCTCTTCCCTCTTCCTGCCCCTCCTCACTGCAGATTCACCTCAGAACCCCAGGCCTTTCTCTCCCTCCTAGATCCCTGTGTGCCCATCCACCCCCCTCCCTCTGGGCCCTTTCCTCTGTAGGACACCAGAAAGGTGCTTTGGGTGCCAGAGGAGTGTAAGACAGGGGAATTTTCTACAGGTCCTGGTGGCCGCTGGGGCTGGCTGGGAAGCAGGAGGCCAGCCAAGGGGGTAGTTGTGCATTTTATCACCAGAGTGTGCAGAGGGACTGGAAGGGAGAAGGCTTGGACTGCGAGACAAAGCCCTAGTAAAGTCAGGGGCCCGGGTCAATTTGGAGGGGAAGACATTCCTGAGGAGGGAGGGGGATTAGGCTGGTGGGAGGCTAAAGCGGGGAGGAGAACTGGAAAGAATACCTAGAAGGGGAGTTCTTGAATTGTCAGGAGTCAAAGTCACATTCTTCCAGGCAAGCTGCAGAAGAGAAGTAGCAGGGCTCTGGGGAGGACAAAGGAAGACAGAAGGGCTGGGCATGCTGCATGCAGGTGGCACGGGCCTGTAAGGTCAGCCACAGCCTACAGGGGTGGCTTTCCCAAGGGCCCCCTCTCACTTCCATGGCCGTCCTCCTCCTCCTCCTAAAGGAACCAATGGAAACCCCTTGCAGTAAACAGCCTGGGCTGCTCAGAGGTAAGCCAACTTAGCAATAGCTGGTTTTGCTCCAGCCAGTCCCTGGGGAGCTCTGGTCTTCCAGCTGCAGCTTGGGTCTGCAGATGTCTGCTTCATCCCACAAAGCCTGCAGTCTGGGACCCTCTTCAGCATGGTTCCTCTTGTCTCTTATTATGTCAGCAGGGAACATTAACAGACCCTCAACCAGTTTGCCAGCCCTCTCCTCCACCCAAATATCAAAGCAAAAGGGAAATGGTCTTTGTCATCCTTGGTGGTTAGCATTGGAGTCCCAGCCGGGCTGGCAGGAACAGGGGTGCTGAGTGGCCCTAATTCCATGGGTCCTTGCCTTCTCCTCAGGGGTCCTTTGATTCTCTCAAGACAGCAGGTTGAGGATGTGAGAATATAATTGGATCTTTTCAATCAAAGGAATAGCTTGACTTGGGCGTCATTTTGTAAAACTACCATTGCGTAACCTTATATGTGTTTGTATTTTTGTAGAGATAGCATTTTCTGGAAATTGTGAGTGCCAACCCCTCCCCTGGCATCTCCTTCAGCCAATGGCGTAAAGATTGTGTTCCCACCAATAAGAGCACAGCACAGAAGCCCCTCGATGAAAATAAAACAGCCAGCAGTTTTCCACCATGCAGTTCTTCCACGCCAGATTCAATGATAGTAGGATTTCTTTTTGCAAAAAGTAAAATTCACCTTCCCAAGCTGCTTTCAAATATGTGTCTTTTGCCAGGTATGGTGGCGCACCCTTGTAATCCCAGTACTTGGGAGGCTGAGACAGAAGGATTGCAGGTTCTCGGCCAGCCTCAGCTACTTAGTAAGGCTCTCCACAACTTAGTGAGACTCTGTTTCAAAGTAAAGAATAAAAAGTAGAGCTGGGGATGTAGCTCAGAGGTAGAATACCTTTGGGTTCAATCTCCAGTATCACCAAAAAAAACCCAACAAAAACCCCAAATATGTGTCTTTTTTTTAACAACACCATAGAAATTTACTTCTGACAAGGGGGGATATCATCTTGGAATCTGGGTGGACTTGGACAATTGGGACAACCAAAGCACCTCCCCTCTGGGAATTTTGTGCCTCAGGCTTGGCCAGGGAGGGCTTCTACTGAGTGACAGCACCTTTGACTGACAGATAGTTCTGGAACAGCGTTGCAGGGGCCAGACAGGTAAAGGGAATGGGTGAAGCTTGCCAGGGGTCCCTCCATGTTTCTGGAAGAGCAGCTTCAACTTCTCCAGCCCCAGGAAAGCTAAGGTTTTATGTGAAATCATCACTGGCATGGGCGTCCTGAGGAGGTCCCCAAAGGGGAGGTGGATCTTAACTCATGCTGTGAGGGTCCTTGAGGTCATCACAGAAAGGAATTTATGGATGGGTCACAGTGAGGCACAGACTAAGAGAAGGGAAGAAGAACGTGCCCTGCGAGCCTGGGCAGAGTGTAGGCATTGAGGAGGAAGGTGTTGGCTGCTTCTCAACAACGCATGCAATAGCTAGAGTGTAGCGGCATAACCTAAGGGCCTTTTTAGTTCTCCTTTGTATTGAAGACTGGAAATATTAATTATTACCTACTAGGGATTATATTCTACTTCATTTTTTTTTTTTTGGTACCACGGATTGAAGACAGGAAGCATTCTACCTCTGAGCTACACCCCATCCCTTTTTATTTTGAAACAGGGTCTCACTAAGTTGCTGAGGCTATCTTCAAACATGTTATCCTCCCGTCTCAGCCTCCCAAGTAGTAGGATTACAGACATGATCAACTATATCCAGTTGTTGTTGTTGTTGGTGGTGGTGTGTGTGTGTGTGTGTGTGTGTGTTATTGGAAGTTGAACCCAGGGACATTCTACCTCTGAGCTATATCCCATTCCTTTTTATTTTTTATTTTAAAACAGGATCTTGCTAAATTGCTGAGGCTGTCCTCGAACCTGTAATCCTCCTATCTCAGCCTCCCAAGTACTGGGATTATAGGCATATATCACCACATCCAGCTTTTCTTTGTTCTTCATGAAAAATATTTAATAATTTCCCTATGAGAGGGTTTTGCTGTTTTGTTTTCTGAACTTAAACAATACAGCATTGTTGTAACATTGAAGGTTTTATTGAAGGTAGGACGCACAGATGAAGTAATCACGTGACCTACAGATAAGGTCTAATAATTGATTTAATTGAAAATTAACTTTGAATCTGGACTCTTACTCATGGCCACTCTTGTTTTGTCCCTCCTTATCTCCTTTCTAACTATCCTTATGTCTTCCATCTTACCTCAAAATCTCCAAAGCTACAAATGCTAACAACTGATTTCCAAATTTCTGACCATCACCCAGGCCAAGCAAAACATCCGTGAGCCTGACTCAGCCTGCGGGTACCACTTTTCTGACTCATCCAAGTGGTTCTCTAATTTGCGTGTGCATCAGAGTCCACCAAAAAGCTTGCTAATATGCAGATGCCAGGGCTGGGGTGTAGTCTGGTGATAGAGCAGCGGCCCAGCATGTGTGCAGGCTCTGGGTTCCATTCCCAGTACCCCCAACAAACAAACAAAACTCTATCCCTGGACCCACCAAAGTTGCTGACTCCATAGGCCTGGGATGGGGCCTGAGAATTTGTGTTTCTCATACACTCTCAGGCAGTGCTAGAACTGCATGCAGCTGACCTGGGGAACTTATTTGAGATGCACTGCTCTGCCCTTTAGGCGTCCCACCACAACCCCATGTCATTCTCTGCATAATGCCCAAGCAGCTTCTCATGAGGCATTATCAAGATTCCAGGCCCCTAATTTGACAATTAGAGTGATGATGATAATGATGGTTGGGGCCCCATGAGGCAGGCACTATAAATAGCCCCTTATTTCAGATGAAAATAGCTATTAGATGGTGGATCTGAAGCCAGGCAGATGAACACCAGAGACTAGCGCCCTGCACAATGATTCAGTGCCTTCGTCCACGCTCCAACCATCTTAGTCCAACTGTGCTGGTATAACAAAATCCTCAAGATGGGGGAACTCATTGAGAATGGAATTCTCTCTCTCACATCTCTGGAAGCTGAGAAGTACAAGATCCAAGCACCAGTCAATTCAGTGTCTGATGAGGACTGAGTCTCCTCTTCCAAGATGGCACCTTGCTGCTTCACCCTCCAGAGAGGACAGCCACCCGATGGTGTGTTCATGTGCTGCTGCTCACTTGCATGGTGGAAGGGCCAAGAGGAGTGAACTCAACCCCTCAAGCCTGTTTTTTTTTGGGGGGGGGGATACTGGGGATTGAACTCAGGGGCATTCTGCCTCTGAGCTATACCCCCAGTCCTATTTTGTATTCTTTATTTTGAAACAGGGTCTCACTAAGTTGTGGAGTGCCTCACTAGGTAGCTGAGGCTGGCCGCGAATCCAGATCATCTGATCTCAGCCTCCCAAATACTGGGATTACAAGCGTGCGCCACCACGCCCAGCTCCTCAAGCCCTTTTGAGGGCCACTGATGACAGAGCCTTGGGGATTAATCACCTCCTAAAGCCCCACCTCTTAATACTGCTGCATGGGGATTGAGTGCCAACACGAACTGGGGAGGAGACGCCATCATTCAAACCATGGCACCACCATATGCGCAGATCTGCCAGATCACACTCTCTAGGGTATGTTTCTACAAGTCGGTGCAAATAGTGTGTGAGCCATCCACTCAACGAGTGCTGAGCTTATGCCATAGCCACAGGTCCTGCTGCAAAGAACATAGCTAGCCAGGCAAAGGGCTGGGAGAAACGAGTAAGGGAGACTGGACGGTGTTAAGAGGGAGTAGTGCAGGGGAGAAAAAGTAATATTTTTTCCTCACCTGCTGCAATGTTTATGGCTCCCACTCATAACAAAAGACAGACTAACAAGAGAAAAACATACAAACATGTTTCGTACAATCCCCCCTCCCCAGCAACACACACACACACACACACACACACACACACACACACACACACACACACACACCATAACAGGGATTGAACTCAGGACCTCGTGCAGGTCAGTCACATGCTCTACCACTGAGCTATATCCCCAGCCCTACAAGCTTTATATGATACTGGAGCCTTCATACTTAGGTTCAGTGAAGAGCAGACAGTCATGAATGGGATTATGATGGGACAAAAAAGGAAAGATCCAGCCAGGTGTGGTGGTGCTCGCTTGTAATCCCAGTACTTGGGAGGCTGAGACAGGAGGATCACAGGTTTGTGGCCAGCCTCAGCAGCTTGTGAGTCCCTCTGCAACTTAGTGAGACCTTGTTTCAAAATAAAGAATAAAATAGGGCTGGGGGTGTGTAGCTCAGAGGTAGAATGCTCCTGAGCTCAATCCCCAGTACCATTAAAGAAAAAAAAAAAAAAAAAAAGAAAGAAAGGAAGGACCTAATGGTAATAGACAAGGGGAAGTTAGCAAAGCCTATTTGTTTAGACCTGTCTTGGTATCTCTGCATCTACATTTTTGTCCTCCAGGTTTTAAGGCAGGACACCTGTCACATGAAGATCTTATGACCTATCAGGGGAGGTAGGTCAGAGAATTCTTTTATGACAAACTCTCACACAGTAAGGTGGGAAAGAGTCAGAGAGTGACCACTATGGCATATTTAGGGTAGCATGTCCTGCACTCCATCAGTGTTCAGGGAAGACTTCTTTGAGAACGTGACATTTCATAAGGACAGAATGAAATAAGGAAATGAGGAAGAGGGAGAATCAAGTGCAAAGGCCCCGGGCTGGAGACCAACATGGTTTATTTTAGGTCCAGCAAGAAGACTTCTTGAGAATAGAAAGCAGAGTTGGACATGGTGGTACATGCCTGTAATACCAGTACTTGGGAGGCGGAGACAGGAGGATTGCAGATTCAAGGCCAGAGTATGGCAACTTAGATCTTGTTTCAAAATAAAAAATAAAATAGGGCTGGGGGTGTAACCCAGAGATAGAACGCCTCCAGTTCAGTCCCCATTACCCACATAGACAAACAAAAAGAATTGAAAACAGAGAAGAGAGTGCAAGGGGGTGAGATTGGAGAGTTGGGTGGATGTCTTTAAAGACCACACCAGGAAGTCTGCATTTGACCCCAAGTGTGATGGGAAAACACAGGACACCTGTGAGCAGGGAAGCGAAGGGCTCTGATTAGATTTGGATCCGCCTCCCTCTGGTTGCAGATCAAAGACCATACTTCAGGGAAACCAAATGACAAGATGCTCAAGATGCCAGAAATGCCCAATAGGTGAGCTGCTGCAACCTATCCATCTCAGAGGAAAAGAAATGAAGACCAGATGCAAAACCTAAATGTATCTGATAAGTCAGAGCATGGGAAGTTCTGCCTCTGATGGGGATCCAGGAAGATGTAGGAAGAGAATGGAGCCAAGTCCTGAGAACACGCAGCAGCTCAGAGCCCCGCCCCCAGGGCTCCTGGCCTCCCATCTCGGCACACCGCGCCCCCCCTGCCTTGCTGGGGAGTGGAGGTGACTGTGGGAGGTGTGGATTTGCAGAAACCTGGTCCCAACTCCCAAACCTCTCCTGTTATGCTTACTGGACTGTGGTAGTGGTTGCACAAATGTATAAATTCACCCAAAGTCATCAAACCATATGCTTCTATAGGTGAACATATAAGAAGGTAAATTCTACCCCCATAAAGTTGTTTTAAAAAAATTTTTTTAAATTGCCTATACAGGACTCTTTTTTTTTTTTTTCAGTACTAAGGATTGAATCCAGGGGACTTCTACCTCCGAGCTATATCCCCAGCCCTATTTTTTAAAAATTATTTATTTATTACGGTACTGAGGATAGAACCCAGGGGCATTCTACCTCTGAGCTACACCCCCAGTCTTATTTTTTATTCTTTATTTTGAAACAGGGTCTCACTAAGTTGCAGAGGGCCTCACTAAGTAGCTGAGGCTGGCTGAGAACCCGGATCCTCCGGTTTCAGCCTCCCAAGTATTGGGATTACAAGCATGTGCCACCATGCCCGGCTTTTATTCTTTATTTTGAAACATGGTCTCACTAAGTTGCAGAAAGCCTCACTAAGTAGCTGAGGCTGGCTGTGAACCTGCGATCCTCCTGTCTCAGCCTCCCAAGTACTGGGATTACTAATGTGTGCCACCCTGCCTGGTTAGGACTCACTCTTTGAACCTTAAATATTAAAGTATTTCCCTGTTACTAAACAGCTTATGACATTTAAAAATTCATATAGCAAGCCAGTGTGATGGCACAAGCTTGTAATCCCAGTACTTGGGAAGCTGAGACAGGAGGATCAAAGGTTTGTGGCCAGCCTCAGCTACATACTGAGGCCCTCTGCAACTTAATGAAATCCTGTTTTAAACTAAAGAATAAAAAATAAGGCTGTGATTTAGCTTGGAGGTAGAATGCCCTGGGTTCAATGCTCAGTACTGTAAAAATTAAAAAAGAAAAAGAAGAGAGCCAAGGGATATAGATCAGAGATAAAATACCCCTGGTTTAACCCCCATACATATGATAACATCCACCTAATAGAATAAGAAGTAACCATGGAAATTTGCCAGAACGTGCTGGCACAATCGGACGGTCCTGAGAGGAGAAAGTGAGGATTGATTAAAGAGTCAAGACTCCATGTTCTCAGGAGGGCTATCAGTGAATACTGAAGCGCCAAGTTTATTTTTCAGGGTGTTTTTATACAATCATACAAGGAAGATCATGTAAGAAAAATATCAGAAGAAAAACATCAGGCAATTTTGATTCATACTACAAAAAAAATCACATGTAAAGATTAAAAACACACTCTTACAGAAAATCTCATTGTTTTAAGAAAACTCATTATTCCCGAAATCCTTTAGCCATACGTTAATATTTTACCTAACCTATTATCTAAAAGTATATTGCATACTTCTGCCCAAGTTTACCATTCAATTGACTATTTTCATTAACCCTTAAGAAAACCTACTAACCTTATGAAATCCTACTAACTGTGGCCAGCACTTACGCACACACCTGACGTCCATGGTTAGCACATAGTTCTTTTATGCACTCTTGGCATCAGCATAGAATGTACTTCAGATAGACATGGACCGTAAACAGCCCTTAGACCCTTAGGTCTTAACTCTTTCGTACATCATGGTCTCCGACAGAAATTTATACTTTTGAAGAGCGTGTAGGAAACATAGAAAAGTAAAGTATTTGTAGAATGAATGTAAGGGTTTCTTTTAAAGGATAGAAAACTATGCATATGATGTATATTTTGTTATATGTATTTGTGTGTGTGTGTATGTGTGTGTATGTGTGTGTATGTGTGAAAGAGAGAAAGACCCAGACATTAACTCTGAGTGCTATAATTGTTTCATTTCTGTTTTTTATTCCTAGTATTTGATCTTCCAATTTTTCTATAATGAATGTTAATAATAAAAATTCCCTCATTGAACTTGTGGATGCAAAATAAAACCTACACAAAATGAAGTTAAGGGGCCCACACCTGTAATCTCAGTTACATGGGAGACTGAGGCAGGAAGATGGAAAGTTCATGGTCAGCCTGGGCGACTTAGACAGACCCTGTCTGAAAATAAAAAATAAAAAGGGCTGGTGGTGTAGTTCAGTGGTAGAGCACTTGCCTAGCATGTGTGAGGCTCTGGTTTCAATCCCAGGACTCAAAAAAAAAAAAAAAAAATCATAAAGCTAAGGGGGAAAAACAACCAGAAAATGGGTCATGTGCATTATCCCTGGCTCACAAATTGTGTGTAAGATCAGCAGTGGGCAGAGACCAAGCAAAATGAGAAGTATAAGTGGCAAAAAAAAAATGGAGTCATAGATGATTTCAAAATTTTCTCTTTGCTTATCTGTATTTTCTCATTTTTCTATGAACATGCATTACTAGCCTCAGGAAAAGGAGGCATAAAAAAAATCTTGTAAATCATCATGATGGTACAGATTACTTTCTGGTTTTTCATGAACTATTTCATTCTTGTTTTTCCACTGTGAAGATTTAATTTAGTTCAAATTTCCACAACTATTTCTGGAACGTTCATTCTGTGCCAAGCACTGTCCTAGGCACGGCAGGAAATGGAAAGATTAACTAGGCGAGATGGGTCTCTTGCCTCAAGTAGCTTCCTGTCCAGTTGGGGAGACAGAGACCCATGCAACGACTACGCTGCCAGGTGGTGTGGATTATAGGTGGAGAAGTGTCAGGTTCAAGGGAATTCAGTTAATTAGTCCCCCAAAAAACACTTTTTAAAGGAAACTCTACTGTTATTGCAAACTCTTCTGCCAGAAGTCATCCCTTCGGCCTTACCAGCTTGCCAAGTACAGATCTCTGATGGGCTGGGCCTTGTCAGCAGTGGGCCACTTTTGGCAGGGGCTATTAGTTATTGGACACTTACAATGTGCCCCTATGTATTGGGCATTGTTCTTTACATTCATCTAACCCTTCTCGTGCCTGCTCCGAGCCCATTTAGTGTTTAATTGGAAGGGGAAGGGGAACACAGACTAGTAGTTCCAAGACTCATTATGCTTCTGCTACTCCCTAGTTATACAACTTCATTCTTCACCCCCATGTGCCTCAGTGTCTTCATTCATGAAGTGGGGATAAAATTGCACACACCCCATCGGACTAAGCACATTGTCACACACTCAGGACAGTCTTTGATGAAGAGAAAATAACCTAGGATTTTATTATTTTATATTTATACAGCACTAAGTAAATATCCGTGCTCCTTTGTATGTAATGCTTTAATCCCCCCCAAGAGCTAATGTTAGACACTAATTCAGCATTTTTTTTTTTCCAGTACTGGGAATCAAACCCAGGGCCTTGTACATACTAGGCAAGTGCTCCGCCATGAAGCTACACATCCAGCCCTTTTGATTGTATTTTGAGATAAGGTCTTGCTAAATGTCCAGGCTGGCCTCAAACATATGATCCTCCTGCCTCAGCCTCCCAAGTCCCTGGGATTACAGGCATGTACCACCATGTCCTGCTCAGCAAACATTTTTTATCACCTACTATCTACTCATTAATACCCATCCTACATGCTGGGAAAGGAATGAGGAACAGACAGGAGAGCACCCTGGGGCCGCTCCCAGGTTAGAAAGAGACACAGACACAAAGAACTGAATGGGGCTGGGGATTAGTAACAGCAATTACCTAAAATGTTTTGTAGTCCCAGAAAACAGTTTTCTCTTTCTCTTTCCTTCCTACAGTTAAAATGTGGTTCCCATTATCATGTTTAGAGTGTTTGCTCACAAAGGAAGGAAGAAAAAGAACATTCCCTGGAAGTCCTGGACGGGGTGGGGGAGATGGATTGCCTACAGTCACAGAAGGCTCACCACGTGACAGGCACCATGCTGAACACCAAATACCATCTTCTTCTTTAATCCTATGAAGAGAACAGATCATTACCCTCATTTTGCCCATAAGGAAGTTGAGGTTTTTAGAGCACAGGTCATATAGCTCCCCCTAGGTCATACCACTGAGAAGTTACAGAGTCAAGATTCGAACACACATCCTTGCTCACCACACAGCACTCTCTCACCTCCCAAAATAATATTCCGCACATCCCCTGATTCAATGCTCACAGTAACTCTTGGAGATACTATGCCTATTTTTATACATGAGAAAACTGACACTCAAAAATTCAGTGAGTTAGGCCAGGTGTGGTGGTATGCATCTGTAATCCCAGGAGGATCACAAGTTTGAGACCAAACAAGGCAATTTAGCAAGGCATGTCTCAAATTAAAAATAAATAAATAAATAAAAAAGGATGGGGATAGAGTTTCTCTGGGTTCAATCCCAAGCCCACAAAAATAAACAAATGAGTAAATAAATAAATAATTTGCCGAGTGTGGTGGCATACGCCTGTAATCCCAGTACTTGGGAGGCCGAGACAGAAGGATCACAGGCCACCACAGTCGGCTTAACCTAGATCTTTCAACTTTGTTGCTGTCAGCAAACCGACATGGAATGCCATGTACCAGACTCCAAGGTCATTCACAGTCTCTGCCTCACTGGAGAGAAAGGCACATGCGTGAAGAAAAGAAATCAGAATAAGAAAGTAGAGAGCAGGGCAGTTGTGCCTTTGGGAGCTCAGCCGAGGAAGCAGGACTGGAGAAAACAGGAAGGACTTTACACAAGAAGAATGGTTTGTATGAGTAAGACGATGAGGGCTCTTGGGCTGAGGGGTCTCTGGGAGGCAAGAATGGCTGTTTGGATGCTGTGAGGCCAATTAGTAGACCAGTAGTATAGGGTTTCCAAGAGAATTTAAAAAGTTAGAGGCAACTCATGGAGAACTCGAAATACAAGAATTAGAAAAATGTTTTTTATCCTTTTCTTGCATTGAGAATCTATCCTATGGTAGACAAGCAATCTACTACTGAGCTACATGCCTAGCCATTTTTTTTAAATTTTAGAGACAGAGTCTTGCTAAGTTGCACAGACTAATCTTGAACTTGTTATCCTCCTGCCTCTACCTCCAGAAGAGAGTTTTTAACAGTAGGAGCTCAGTCTGAGGATGTAGTTCAGTGGTAAAGTGCCTGCCTAACACACGAGGCCCTGGGTTCTGTCTCCAGCACCACAAAAAAAAAAAAAAAAAAAAAAAAAGGAGAAGCTCTCAAAAAAATGTTAAGCAGGAGAGTAATGTGAACAAATTTTACAGTACTTCAGCCATAAAGAAGAACAAAGTCATGTCATTTGCAGGAAAATGGAAGGACCTGGAAAACATTATGTTAAGTGAGATTAGTCAGGCACAAAAAGTAAAAAAAAAAATCGGATGCTCTCCCTAATTTGAGAAATCTAGGGAGAAAGTGGGTCATAGGAGGGACTCTAGACAAAGAAGGAAAACCCTAGATGATCGAAGAAGGCGACCTAACTGAAGGTGATGGGTGACAGGAGGGAGGAAACACCCTAATGCACAGAATGTACATTCACAAGCATATCAAAGTCAATCACTAAACTGAACACGAGAAAGGGGAAGGGGGGAGGGAGTGGGGCGGGAATTGGGGAAGGGTTACGTAAGAGCTGTGTGCATGTATGCCTCTACCAGCTTGTACCTCACAACAATGTATGATTGCAATGCACCAATAAAATTTTAAAAATTTTAAAAAAATTTACAGTACTACCTGGAGCTAATTATGGCAAACAGGATGAAGAAGGGAAAAGATGAACAATCAAGAAAAATAGGAGGATAAACAAAGACCAGTGAGTTTGGAAAATTAGGTATGACTGATGCCCTTTTGCTGTGGCACTCGCCAGGCAACCTGGGTGGAAACCAGGTTACTGAGCAAAGAGGAGTGGGTAGGCAGAGTCAAATGAAAATGAAAGGTATCTACAATTCTGGAGAGAATCTTTTGAGTAAAGGGAAGGCCAATAGGCTATGGGAGGGTCAAAGAAAGTTGTATATATATTTTTCCCAATAGGTTAAAGACAGAAAGAAAGATCTCAGTAAGAGAAGGAAGAAAGGTGCTTTAAAGAGAATAACAGTCAAGACGGAGGCTGAGACAGGAAAATCACAGGTCCAAGGCCAGCCTCAGCAACAGTTGAGAGGGAAGCTGAGACAGGAGGACCAAAGGTTCGAGGCCACCCTCAGCAACTTAATGTTTGGAATAAAAAATAAAATAGAGCTGGGGGTGTAGCTCAGAGGTTAATACCCCTGGGTTCAATCCTCAGTTCCACCAAAAAAGAAAAAAAGAATGTTCACAATAGATAAGATGAGGTGTGTAACAATGGTTCTTTAGAGATACGTAAAAGAAGTCTTTAGCAACGGTGGAAATACTTCACCATTCGAGAGCTGACAACAAGATGCAAATGGTCAGGATGAGCAGAAGCCAGGCAGGCATGAGCAAAAAGGACCCACGGGAAGTCGGGATGAAAACATCCTGAGGGTTGGAGACCCAGCAATGGACTGGTTGTTGAGGAATCTGGACAAGATATGGGGGACCATGGACCTACAGAGCTGGAGATGGTCACTCAGTTATGAAGGAGCTGAGAGGAACAAAGATGAGAAGTGCTTGGACGACACGGAAGGCTGGTGAAATTCAGGGCCAAGTGGCCCACCGTTACCTTGGGCTGCTTTCCCTTGGGGCGGGTCCCTGTGATCATGCAAGTTTGAATCAACAGATGGATGGAGGCAGGGGGGTAGAGAGGGTGTATGCAGAGCATGATTGGAGCTGCAGCAGCTGCCTGGGGGGCACTGGGGCAGAGTTACAGCCTTATATAGAAGGTGGGGTGAGTGTGGCCCTGCCAGCAGGGAAGCAGGCGCTCCAGCCCTCTTGTCGGAGGACAGGGAGGGCATCTTGTGGATGTATCAGGAAGCTGTGCTTGCAAACTTCTTTGCAATGGGGGGAGGGATTGACTCCTCAATTGAGGATGGGTAGCTTAAATGAGAGAAAAGAATTTCTGCACATCTCAGAGACAAACACAAATTTATTTAGGAAAGAAAGACACATACATTCAAGGGAGAATGTGGGCCACCTCAAAAGTGAGAGAGGCGCCTGTGGAGGTTCAGGGCTTTCATTTTATAGGGGGCTCTCAGGAGGGGTGGGCAGGAGGAGGTATGGGAAGATGACCTCAGTCCGGTGGTCTCTGTGGTGGTTTTTAATGGTCTGATTATCTTTAGGGTCCTTAGGCTGATTGTGATCTCCATTACCTGATCAACAGATAAGCTAGAAAGTCCCCTAAATTATAGGTTTCCCAAGATATCTTATCTGTCTTGTTAACAGTACACAGGGAAATTATAGTTTCTTTTTTTCTTTTCTTTTGTTACCTTTGAGATTTATAGATTTCCTAGGAATTTGAGAGAAACAGGCCTGGGAAAGAGAACTGGTTTGGGGAGTAAAGACATGAGGAACTTCAGCACTGGATTCTTATACTAAAGTTATATTTTCTATTTCTAGCTATCACTTTTGTACCTATTGAGTTCCTTTATTCTGCATCAGTTTCTCTTAGACTGGGGAGAAGAGGAGAGTTGGTTTGGGGGAGACATCAGTAGAGATTACAGTGATGAGAAAAGCCCATTCCTAATTTTTTTTTTTTTTCGGTACTGGGGATTGAACCCGGGGGCAGTCTACCTCCGAGCTATACCCCAGCCCTATTTTTCATTCTTTATTTGGAAACGGGGTCTCACTAAGTTTCAGAGTGCGTAACTAAGTAACTGAGGCTTGCCATGAACCTGGATCCTCCTGTCTCAGCCTCCCAAGTACTGGGATTACAAGTGTGTGCCACCACGCCCAGCCCCACTCCTAGTTTTTGACAAACCAGCCTTTGTGATGCTGTTGTAGACCCAAACAATAAATGGATGACGGGTGTGGATGTTGCAAAAGGAGGAAATTATTTGTTCATTCATTTGTTTTCAATAATTTAGTTCTAAGGAATGATAAATGTGTTTGATTAGACACACTGACGATGAAGGTCATCTTTCCAGAACAAGCTTAAAGCCCATGAGTGTGTGTGTGTGTGTGTGTGTGTGTGTGTGTGTGTGTGTGTGTGTGTTTTACTGGGAAATGAACCCAGGGGAATTCTACCTCTGAGCTATACCTCCAGCCTTATTTTGTTTTTTATTTGGAATTAGGGTTTTACTAGGTTGCAGAGGGCCTCACTAAGTTGCTGAGCCAGGCTGTGAACCTGCAATCCTCTTGTCTCAGCCTCCCAAGTACTGGGATTACAAGTGTGCACCACCACACCCAGCTGACCCATGCATCCTGAACGCTGACCTGCTCAGTCTCACCAAACCCCAGAGGCCCATGTGCCTTTTTCTAGCACTTCCCACACTAAGACATCCCAAGCAGTAAGAAAGAGGCTTTCTACTTACTCATCGCAGACTGTCTCTTGCTTGGGGCAGGAGCAGGGATTAGGGCATGGGGCAGAGGAAGGGACTTTTCATGTGAGATCACAACAGTCACACTCTGTAACAGTCTGTTTCAGAAAAAACCCGGGGAACAAAAACTAGCCACTAAAGATGAAAGGTGCTGAGACACTGAAGAAAGAGGCAGACAAATCCGGAATTGCACATATGCAATTTATTAGGTACTTATGAACAGAAGCGTGTCTTTGGTAAACTGCAAGACTGGAGCATACCGAGCCCCAACACGAGAGGAAGTGGTTTATGTGCTACACTAGACAAAGACAAAGGTCAACTAGAATGTACCTGGGCCTTCTCAAAAAACTATTAACATGTCAAACATTGGTTAAGAAATAGTCCAGGCATGGCACAAAAACCTGGGCTAGCTTAACAACTTTGTTTATCCTGTAGGATTTAGAATGTGTGTCAGGATCACCTGGTGGGCAAGATGGCGGTTACAACCAAGATGGCTGTAGTCAAGTCAAGCTAGATTCCTAGGTGTACGCTGACTCGATCTCTGTACTGAGGATGGAGTATCTCAGTTCTGGTCCTACACTCTCGGTCTCCTGTCTCCAGTCTCTGTGATATTTGTGTAGTACTCTATAAGTCCAAGTTTAAAGCTATTGCAATTTATAATTCTTCTGGAATCTCTGGGTGCCACATTTGAGTCATAGTAGAAGTTACTGTCTGAGGAGGTCAGGAATTGCCCGCGACAGTAGTAACATCCAAAGTGAACAGCAGCAACATAGGGTCCTGCCACTCAGGAAATCTAACAAGAATATGTCTCAAGGTGCTGGATTAATGCCACTGATGTGAGGCGGGTGTGGAGGAAGTGGAGGAGTGGATGAGAGAAGACTTCAAAAAAGAGGTATTTATGCCAGGCGTGGTGCCATGTACCTATAATCCCAATAGTTGGGATGCTGAGACAGGAGGATTGCAGGTTAGAGACCAGACTTCGAAATTTAGCAAGACTCTCAGCAACCCGGCAAAACCCTATTTCAAAATAAAACATAGAAAGAAATAAAAAGGTCTGGCTAGGCGTGGTGGTGCGCACTTGTAATCCCAGTACTTGGGAGGCTGAGACAGGAGGCTTGCAGATTCAAAGCCAGTCTCAGCAGCTCAATGAGGCTCTCAGTAACTTAGCAAGACCTTATTTCCAAATAAAAAATGGAAGAGGTATGGGGGTGTAGCCTGGAGGTAGAAGGCTCCTGGGTTCCATTCCCAGTAACACATACACACA
>PVLC010015457.1:0-18380 GCA_004027655.1 Graphiurus murinus | reverse complement strand
AGGGAGCAGTCGAGTGGGGCTGGATTGCTGAAGATGCATGCTGGGGAGGAGCTGGTCTGGGGGACGCTCGTAGGGGTGTGTGTGTGTGTGTGTGAGTGTGTGTGTGTGTGTGTGTGTGTGTGTGTGTGACTAGGGACTGAACCAAGGAGCATCCTACCATTGTGCTACATCCCCAGTCTTTTTTTTGGTTTTGAAACAGCATCTCACTAAGTTGCCCAGGCTGGCCTCAAACTTGCCATCTTCCTGTATCAGCCTTAGAAAATTCTTTTTTAAAGCAAAATGTTGGGCAGGGGCATTGATTCTGGCTTTGAGTATTGTCTCCACTGTTCTGCACACCACGTGGCCACAAGAAGCTCATCCATGCACCCTCCCCTGGGACAGCACCCGTGTCCCACACAGTCGGATGCTTCACTCATCCACGTCTCTGCAGCACTTCCTACAGCCCTGGGTGGACCTCAAAAGGGCACAGCTGTGGTTGGGACATTGCTTCTCACGTTCCCAGCTGTGGCTTGGGAAGTCACCAAAGGAAGAAGCAGGAGTAAAGAGAAATGTGAGAAGCCCTTCCTGAGTATCGGGTCCCCCAGAGGGGTGATAAGAATCCCTTGCCAGCACGTCTACATATTTTTAGCTGTGGGACTCAGAGTCTGGGGTACTTTGGGAGAACACGGCTATTTTCCTTAAGGAGAAAGAGTTTGCAGTGCAAGGAGAGGGTCATATTCCATAGCTGTGACAAATCAAGGGAGTAAAAAAAATAGTACTCTTTTCAAGCATGAAGTTAATTTACACCGTAAGCAGAAAATGGACGGGTCTCAGGGATATTAACATGAGGAAAGCCGGCGGTGGTTCAGGCTGGAGCCAAATGAAGCTCTAGCAACAGGGAGGGGGTTTGCTTTGACTTGGCAAAGTTGAGATGGAATCTCCCTGACCTCCAATGTGGGGGTGGGGGGTGGGGGGTGGGGAGACGCCTTTCCTTCTGTTGGTGGGACGTAGAACCCTCAACCAGCTAATGTGCTTCCCCAAGACAGAAAATGCCACCGCCGCTCCCGTGGTGACCTGCAAGATTCTGTCCCTCAGCAAGGTCTCAGTCACCCTGGGTTAAATAAATAATGATCCAATAAAAGAATAAAGCAGCGAAGAAATGACCAAACGAAGCCCTATCTAGGCCCATGTTCTGCCAATAATAGTAATAAAATGAAGGACAAAGTGGACTGAATTATTATAGTATTGTGACTTTGTTTAACTTTGTGAAAAACACTTTGTTTAACTGGGATAAGGGGAATACTTGGGTTGGTAATAAACAAATAAATGAGCAAAAAGATAACATCTTGCTTAAGAAGAGATTTATAGCTTACAAAGCTTTTACACTGGCAGTTTTTACATAGGACCTTGTAAACTCCCCTGCAGAACAGGCACACACATATGACATTATCTTTTTGATGAGTAACAAGACCGCAATTTAAATAAGTTAAATAACCACAATTGCGCTGCTCAGAGTGGCAGAGTACAGATCTAAACCCAGGTCTGATTGCCAACTCTCTTCCGATCTGTGTGTCTTGCTAGGGGTGTATATGTGTGTTGTGTGTGGATCGGGGGTATGCTCTGGAAAATAATAATGCTCTTTACGTGTTCAGCCTGGTCCTCTCCTTGGAGAGTCTTCAGTCAAGGTGTTTGCAAATAACACTTGGTCTTGTTTCCTGTGGCTTTTCCATTTTTTTTTTTTTTTTTGCGGGTCTGGGGATTGAACTCAGGGGCATTCTACCTCCGAGCTATACCCCCAGCCCTATTTTTTATTCTTTATTTTTGAAACCGAGTCTCACTAAGTTGCGGAGTGCCTCACTAGGTAGCTGAGGCTGGCCGCGAACCCGGATCCTCCAGTCTCAGCCTCCTGAATGCTGGGATTACAAGCATGCGCCACCACGCCCGGCTGGCTTTTCCATTTTGTACAAATTATGCCATTACATTATGAAATGTGAAACACGCGAGTATTCACATGTCTTCTCCAGCAAACAGAAACATCCATTTCTCACACCTCCTACGAGCATCAGAAATCCCATTCTTGTCCTCGCCCTTCCATGGTCACCCCTGTCCCCACGCAGGGCGTGTGTCCCTTGTCTGTTCACTGGCCCTGACACTGGTCTCCTTTCCTGGTCTGCAGTACTTTTGTCCTGCCCTTTGGTGCTTTACTCACTGTCCCCGGGCCCTGGAGTTGCTTTCTTTGGAGCCAGTGTCAACCCACTCTTTCCTTCCAGGGCTTTGGCCAGCTGGCTCTCACACTCTCAGTGGCCCAGACTGGCAGCTGTCACTCACTGTGGGATTTAGGTAAGTTCCCCAGGGGCCATCAGCAGGAACATTTCATGAGTCAGCTCTGCTCCACAGAATGCTCCCACTCCCTGCAGTCTCAGGGTTCCTCCTCAATGACTTTATCTGCTAATCCACTGATTTCTGCTCTGGGGATGTGGACTTCGTTTTTCTTTATCTCTATCTCTCTTTTTAAGTTGATTGTCTGGTTTTGCAGGAAGTTTTATGCCCTTCATCTATCAGAAGTTTTATACCCTTCTGACATCTTCACTCTGACTTTTTACACATCTCTCCAAGTTTGCCTTTTTGGTCTTATTTAGGGCTTTAACATTTCAGCCAGTCTCCCATTTAGTCCTTCCTTCCCTTCTTCCTTCCTTATTTTTTTTTGTACCAGTGCCTTATTGAACTCAGGGTCTTGCACATGCTAGTTAAGTGCTCTACAAATGAGTTACATCCTCAGTCCTTTTTTTTTGTTTTTATTTATTTATTTATTTATTTATTTATTTATTTATTTATTTATTTATTTATTTTGAGACAAGGTCTTGCTAATTTGCCCAGGTTGGTCTTGAAATTGTGATCCTCCTGCTTTAAGCTCCCAAGTAGCTGGGATGACAGGTGTGTCCCACTGCGCTCCACTCTACTTAGCTTTCTTAAACTGTTGGGTTGGGTGCCAGAAGGAGCTTTGGAGAACTCTAGGTTCCGAGATTCCTCACCTTGAATCCCTGTGTTCTAGTGATGAGTTTCTGGAGTAGCTGAGATGGTCTGAAGTCACATGTGAAATGTTTGAATTATTATAGCATTGTGACTGTTTACTTTTTCCAAGAGACATTCCATAGATTCTCATTCCCATTCTATTCTCAGACCCTGTGCTGGTCCAGTCTCCTTATTTTATCAATGTGTGAGCAGGGGCTCATAGCAGGCTGATGGATTTGAGAGTTGAAGTCTGGTACTTCTATCATTCGTGCTTGGCCATGTCCATGTGGATTCTTCATCACCTTGAAGCTTCCACAAACACTTTTTCTGTTTCCTGGGCTTCTCTCTTTGTATTCTTGCTTTACCACACAGACGGACACAGACATATGCGAGATGTTCCTTTATGCTTGAAAGGCACTCAGGCCTAGTATATAATTTCGTAGAGCCCAGAGCAAAATGGAAAGTGGGGCCCAGAAAGGATTGGGAAGCTGATCCCCCTGCCTATGAGCATCCCATTGCCCTGACCCATGATGGACAGGAAGTTTACCAACAGAGATAGAAACCTTGGTGCTGGGTCCCTGGGTCTCTGAATGAAGGGTGCTAAGTTGCCCACTGAATAAGCCAAGGTACTGCAAGTCTGGCGAGGGACAGCATACCTTGTCCCAAGTGAGACATTTAGGGCCTGGTCTTTACCTGTGTCAAGGCCATGGCAGGTTAGAGACCAGAGAGAGAACCCATCCCAGGGGGCTGGTGGGAGATGGACCACGGGTGAGCCTAGGCTCCAAGTCTCCTGTGAATGCTCCGTTGTTCTATCTGGTTTGATTTACAATCAAAGAAAAAGTTAAGAAGTTCAAGATGGCAGCAGCACAGCATCAAGCCTAAGCTCCGGCCTTGTGAACTGTCACATGCCTCTGAGGCCCTGAGGGCATGTCACAGATTCCAAAGCACATTCCTAGCTTTGCCCTTATTCTGACTACTGACAGCTTTTCAATTGCATAAGATCAGGTGTTTAAGCCTCATTCTACAGACAAGACTGTAAGACATTAGGCATGGCTTACACACAGGAGTCCTGAAACAGGTAGTCTAAATATAGACTTGGCCATTTACATTACCCCGCTGGGCTTCAGTTTCATAGTTTTCCAAAGGAAGCTAATCAATCCTTCTTCAGGATTACAAGTAATGTATGCAACACATTCTATAGTACCAGAGGCAGTCAGAGTAATCAATAAATGTAGATATCATCATTCTCATGGATATATCTTACTTTACCCCAAATTTTATTTATGAATACCTTTCACTAATTTTGAATATTCATCAGCACCCTTATTGACTTGATATTTTTATTTAATCTATCTACATTTTTGTGCATATAAGTAAATTCATTTAATGGGTTACCTTTATTTTTTTATTTATTTATATTTTTTGCGGTACTGGGGATTGAACTCAGTGGCATTCTACCTCCAAGCTATACCCCCAGCCCTATTTTTTATTCTTTATTTTGAAACCGGGTCTCACTAAGTTGCAGAGTGCCTCACTAGGTAGCTGAGGCCACGAACCCGGATCCTTCGGTCTCAGCCTCCCGAATGCTGGGATCACAAGCGTGCGCCACCATGTCCGACAGGTTACCTTTATTTTAATGTCAAATGAAAGACTAGTATCATTCACCTTAAGTGGAAGATAATTATAAAAATAAATATATGGAAAATGATAGTGGCATGAAAATCTAGCCAGATAGCTGAAAGCATAGAGCCTGTACTTTCTCTTTGCTAAAGAGAAAAATTAACAGGTATTATTTACTAATGCTCCCCACCCCCTTGAGACTTCTCTTTGACTTAACATTCAGGGAGTGATTTTATCACTATCACATTCGGTGTTACTTAATGCCCTACTAGTCCTTGTATCAGTTAACATCATCACTTATACCATGGTTTGCTTGCTATACTTTGGGAAATACAAAACACTAAAGGTTAAAAAATGGCAGAGCAAGGTCCACAACGCATGTAGCAAGATTACAAAAATTAAAAACCCACACAGACCAATACGTAATGTTATCCACCGATATAGTTTGAAAGAAGCCACATCAGTTCCTTCATACTGATTACCTCCGGGGGAGGAGTGAGGAAAGGGCTGAGAGTTGTAGGCAAAGGGACTTTATCGGGTGAGTGTGGTGGAGCATGCCTGTAATCCTAGTATTTGGGAGACTGAGACAGGAGGATTACAGGTTCTAGGACAGCCTCAGCAAGTAGTGAGATGCTCACCAAGCTAGCAAGACTCGTTTCAAAATAAAAAATAAGCCGAGTGTGATTGTTCATGCTTGTAATTCAACTACATGGGAGGCCAAGACAGGACGATGACAGGTTTGTGGCCAGCCTCAGCTACTTAGTGAGGCCCTTCGCAACTTAGTGAGACTCTGTTTCAAAATAAAGGATAAAAAAAAAATAGGTCTGGGGGTATAGCTCGGAGGTAGAATGCCTCTGGGTTCAATCCCCAGTACCATGAATAAATAAGTAAATAAATAAACAAATCATAGGCCTGGGGTTGTAGCTTGGTGATAGAATCCCCCTGGGTTCAATCCCTAGTGCTACACACAAAAAAGGACTTTATCATATTCATAATGCTTTATCTTATCAAAAAAGCTTACATCAAAATGGGAATTTTTTTAGAGTTGTTAGTTCTATATAAGGAAATGAGTTTTAATATTCTTCATACTTTCATGAATGTTGAAATTTTCTTAAAATTTAAAAGAAAAAAAAAAGAGAGAAAGAATAAGATGTTTGGCCAGGCAAAATGTTCCCAGATGTGGTTGCTGGGAAAGATTCAACATGTGTATTGATATGTAGGAGACTGTATTGGTCTGCTCAGGCTGATATAACAAATAGCACAAACTGGGGGACTTAAAGAACAGAAATTGATTTTCTCACTGTTCAGAAGGCTAGAAGTCCAAGATTAAGATGGCAGCAGGGTCGGTGCATTGTGGAGCTTGCAGATGGTCGTCTTCCTCCTGTGCCTTCATGTTGTTCTATGTTTGTACATATCCATATCCTATTTTCCTCTTATAAGAATGCCGGTGATATTGGGTTAGAGCCCCACCATAACGACCTCATTTAACCTAGTTACCTCTTTAAAGACTTTGTCTCCAAGTACAGTCAAATTTGGAGGTTAGAACATCAACATGTGACTTGGGGGAGGCATATTTGAGCCCATAACACACCTTAACTAACAACTCCTGCTGAAATGCCTCACCATGCAGGACTCTTGTCACCTCCTCCTACTGACTCTGCTGCTTTCTCCTCTTTCCAACATCCACACACATTCCTGACAGCCCCACTGCCTGCCTGTTCTTGGACCTTCCCATCAATCCCTGCCTCCTCTAGCCAGCGCACTGAGTACCAGCTGTCTCCCTCACCCTGGCTTGGCCATGCCAGCTACCTGCATCCATCCTGCCTTTGGCTCCTGCACTCAAGAGCCCGTTGACACAGCCTCCATCCAAGCTCACATTCTACACCTTCCAGTAGCTCGAACTGCTTGCTCACGGATGATACAAGAAGACATTCCTCCATCTCTGATCTAGCCACTAAATGCCCACGCTCCTCTGTCTTCTCCTGAGACGTATCTGCAGTGGGCATTTGCGGCGTTTCATTGTTCATTTTCACTCTGTGGCTTTTGTCACGTGCAGGTCACAGGCTGCATCAGTCCAAGCAGGAAAGCAGAGACTATCTAGACGATCTAAGCAGGGGGCTTGTTGTTTAGAGAACTGTTTGCATGGAGATGGGAGAGCAGGCAGACAGAGGATGGCATGGAGGATGAATACGAATAAGAGCGGGTGCCTAAAGATGGTACAACAACGAGCTCAAAGGAACTTGAGTCCTCTGATCCATGGAACAAGCTCTGGATTGTGCAAGTCCAAGGCCAAGTGGAAGCAAAAGATTAAACCCAGGGGCATTATTCCTCTCAACTACATCCCCAGCCTTCTTTTTTTTTTAAACAGAATCTCTCTAGGTTGCTGAGGTTGTCCTCGAACCTGCTAACCTCCTGTCTCAGCATCCTAAGTACTAGAATTATAGGCGTGTGCTACTACACCTAGGGATTGAACTCAGGGGCATTTTACCTCTGAGCTACACCCCCAGCCCTATTTTTTTATTTTGAAACAAGGTCTCACTAAGTTACAGAGGACCTCACTGAATTGCTGAGGCTGGCCAGGAATCTATGACCCTCCTCTCTCAGCCACCCAAGGACTGGGATTACAAGCATACAACAGCATGTCTGGCTTCCTCATCCCTTTTTAACATTTTTTTTTTATAAATAGGGTATCTCTAAGTTGCCAAGACTGACCTCAAAATTGTGATCCTCCTGTAATAGCCTCCCAAGTACTGGAATTACAGGCATGAGCCACTGTTTGGGGACAATTTGCACAGACAAGCCCTTTCTCACCAGGGAGACAGTGCTGTAGCCTGGGCAATGGGTAATGACATTACATATTTATACAGGGACAATCATACTCAAGTGCTGGGGCAAGGGTGTCCCGCTGCCTCTACTTGCTGGGAAAAAGGAGTCTCCTGAGACATGCAATTCTCAGTGCCTTGAAAGGATGAGTCTTCAGCCATCTGGAGTGGGCTGGTCACTCTACCTGCTCCTTGCGCTCCTAGCAAGTGTCTCCTTCCTCCAACAGCACCTGCCAGAGGTCCAGCCCCCTCCCCTCCCAGGCCCAGGTCCAGTCCACCAGCAGGTCGCCACCTCACCACGTCTGGGGACAGGGTCTGGCTTCTGGGTCTGTGAACAAGACCTGGCAAGTTCTTCCGCACCCACTGCTTCATTCCTGGAGAGAATGCACACCGGCTCCGCCGCAGCCTGCCCAGCTGAATCCTCACAGCCCTCCCAGCAGCCCTCGCCCTCCACGCCCAAGGTGCTCTCCAAAATGAACTCAGTTCCTCTGGGTCCAAGGCTCAAGCCACATTCCTTGCTTCTAATACATTGCTTGATTGCAAGAGGGGTCTCTGGTCTCACCCCAAGTAAATTGATAGTGGGGTTTCCCCACCCCAAAGTCCTTGCTCAGCTGCTGTGAGTCCCTTCCCACAGGGGAAGCTCCCGGAAAGGGCCTTCTCCTTAGCAGGGTTCCTCTCCCATTCTGCACGAAGACAAGAACTGGAAGGAGCCACGGGTTGAGTGTAGACCCCTGTGTCTACCTCTGTTCTCTCTACATTTTTGAACAGGCCACATTACTTCTCAGTTTTTCCATCTGTATAATGGGTGTGTGGTAGACTGAATAATGCACCCCCCCCCCAAAGATATCCAGGTCCTAATCTCTGGAACCTGTGCAAATGTTACTTTTTTAAAAAAAATTTATTTTGGTAGTGGTGGTGGTGGTAGTTTTTTGTTTGTTTGTTTGTTTGTTGGTACTAAATATTGAACCCAGGAGCATTCTATCTCCAAGGTACACCCCCCAATCCTATTTTTTTTAAAATCTTGAAACAGGATCTCACTAGGTTGCTAAGGATCTTGCTAAGTTGCTGAGGCTGTTCTTGAACCTGCAATCTTCCTGACTTGGCCTCCCAAGTACTGGGATTATATGTGGATTTTAAATGCCATAACAAATGTCCTTGTTAGAGGGAAGTAGAGAAATTACACACACAGAAGAGGGGCAAGGTGACCATGAAGATACGATAGGAGGAAGGTGGACACAAGTCAAGTAGTACCAGCAGCTATGAGCGTCTGGAAGAGGCAAGAATGGCTTCTTCCCAAGGACACTGCATGAGAGCAGGGTCCTACTGTTACAGGCTAACTTGTGTCCCCACCCAAAATTCATGCATTGAGGTCTCAACCCTATCATCTCAGAATATTACCACAGTGGGGGATGAGGCAACTCACAGGGTAAGTTAAGATGAGGCTACTGGGGCTTTGATCCAGTAAGATCAGTGTCTTTATAAGACAAGGAAGAGACAGTGGGGGAGGGGTGCACACAGAGGAAGGCCACGGAGGGCCAGACAGCTGTCTGCAAGCCACAGAGAGTGGCCTCAGGAGAAGCTAACCCTGACGACACTGTGACCTTGGACTTCCAGCCTCTGGAACTGTGAGAAAAATTGCTGCTGTGTAAGGCATCCCGTCTGTGGCTCTTTGTTATGGCAACCCTGACAAACGAACACACCTGCCAGCACTGTGGTTTCGACCCAGCGATGTTGACTTCAGACTCCTGGCCTCCAGACTGTGAGAAAGTAAATTTCTATCATTTCCAGACACCCAGGTTGTGGTACGTTGTTACGGCGCCTCTATGAAGCTAATACAGGGGATGATGTGTAGCTCAGAGGCTTGCTCTAAGATCAAGGAGATCTTAAGGTGGGCCTCCCTGGCTGTGGGCGAATGCTCTGTACATTTCAGTGGCATCTGCATGCTCTCTCATGGAGAACTTTCTATACACTCACTCTTCTGTTCCAGTAGAAGGAAAAGAAAAAAAAAAAAGATATACTAGCCACAGTTGCTGTGTGTGTATGATTTTCTTTATTTTTTAGTGTCTGTTTCTTTATCCTTTGGTGTGTGTTCCCAGCTTCCTTCAATAGGTCCCTTTACCAAGGCTCCATGGGAGCAAAGAATTGCCTGTTTCCAAATCTGTCTCATCATTTAACAGCAATGGCAGAAACTGACATTGATGAAATATTCACTCTGTATCAGGCCTTGTGCTAAGTGCTTTACCTCAATGATTTCACTTAATCCCCTGAAGATACCTTTAGTATAAACAGTATTATTATTTACAGATAAAGAGATCTAGGCACAGAGAGGTGAAAGAATTTGCACAAGGAAATGGCGGAGCTGGAAGACAAAATAACCCAGTTTGCTGATGCCCAAGCCCGTGTGCTAACCCATTGTTAAGTCTCAGATGGAAAAGGATCTCTCTTAGTTAACTTTCACTTTCAACCATGTGTTTGAGCAGAGTTTGAACCCAGTGAATGATGGGTGGATGGATGGATGGATGGATGGATAGATAGATGGGTGATAGATGGATGAATGGATGCATAGATAGATGGATAGATGATAGAAGGATGAATGGATGGATGGATGGATGGATGATGGATGGATGATGGATAGATGAATGGATGGATGGATGGCATTCTCTACATACCAAATAAAAGTCAAGAAGATGCTCTTCAGGACTTTGCTTTGTCCAGCTTCTATTTAGCTTGATCCCGTTGTTCTTTCTGCTCTTATGGTCCCAGCCCACCTACCACTGTCCGTGGCACTTTCCCACATCACACCCTTTCTGTTCTCTGTCTCTTCAAAGCTAGGGCAAGGCGATTCCAAGACGAAGCAGCAGCCCCTGCTACCCCTCACTCCTCACTCACCCAGCAGTGGCCTTATGTGTCTGTCCAGCAGTCACCACTCACCCACACAGACGGAAGAGACTGGAATTCTCAGAAGTCTTGGGAGAGAAGGTGGATCCAGCAGGATTATGGAAATTATGAGAGACCATGGATATGCTGCTAGACATTATTGTTTTCCCGATTTGCAGAAGAGAAAACTCAATTAAAATATTTGCCCCAAATCACAGAAAACTTGGTGTCATTTTTCACTCTCAATCCAGTGCTCCTTCCAACACACCAAGTCAGTAAGAAAGTGACCCGATCTAGAAGAGAGAAGATGGGGCTTCAGGAACTGTTGCAGTTCTTACCAGTGGTGTGTTGTCAGTCAGATTATGTGAATTTCCTAGGCTGGACTTCCTCGGCCCATACAAAGAGGTAAAGAGGTACGACCCATCACCTGGTCAGGCTCTACCAGCGATTCCTGGGAGGGAAGATTCCTGGGAGGAAGGACATATTTCAGAAACTAACAAGTGCAGACCCTTACCTCATCTCATCATGCCTGTCAATCCAGGCCATTTGCAGAAAGAGGCTAGTTCCCTATTAGTAATGGGGAAGGTCTCCAAAACCTTGTTTCTGCGTCAGGCATGACTGATCAGCTTCTTCATCAGAATCTGAAGAATGACAAACAGTTAGCAGCTAACCTTAATTCCCCCATCCCCGAGTAAAACCCCGTAACATCTCTTTGGAGTCAGAGAAAATATTTACCGGTAATTATACTCTAATGTACTTAGTTGTCCCTCCCTTGTGATGGGTGCCTAGTCACTATGGAAAATAATCTCTTTCCCAAACTGCATATTTCATAACTTAACCCCTACCAGAAATGTGCTTCCACATGCCTGGTTTTTGTTCTTTTTTTTTTGGTACTGGGGATTGAACCCAGGGGCATTCTACCTCCAAGTTACACCTCCTAGCCCTATCTAATTTTTAAATTTTGTAATAGAGTCTCACTAAGTTGCTGAGGGCCTCACTAAATTGCAGAAGCTGGCCTCGAACCTTTGATCCTCCTGTCTCAGCCTCCCAAGTACTGAGATTACAGGCATGTGCCACGACGTCTACTTGCTTCTAAATATTTTAAAACATATTTGAATGGAGAAAAGCAATGCTTTAAACAAAGATCTGCAGCTGCATTTACACTAACATAAAACAGGCCAGCGCTGTGTCATAGCCCCAAGCTCTAAAGCAGGGTTTCCCAGTCGTAAAACTGCTGACATATTGTGCCAGATAATACTGTTTGGGGGGCTGTTCTGTGCATTGTTGGATGTTTGGCAACATCCCTGGCTTCTACCCAGGAGATGCCAATAGTCCCTCTCCCCCAGGGCATGACAATATGAAATGCTGCAGACATGTCCCCTTGGGAACAAAATCATCCTCAGTTGGATGAAAACCGCTGTCCTAGAAGGAAGGACAGGGCTTGGGGGATTCTCTTTGCCCTGCCTCATCTGAAACTAGGTACGTGGTGGACATTCCCTTTGACAATGCTGATGAATTAAATGGAGTCAGGGTTGGGTGAGCTGGGAGAAAAAAAAAAAAAAAAAAATATATATATATATATATATATATATACACACACACACACACACATTACATACCTCCAATATACAAAATGCACACATCTTAAAAGGCTCTTTGCAGAGCTAGCTTCTGGAACATGATGCACAGTGAATATTTCTTGGCACTCCAATATTTAGCATGGCGCCTGTGGTGACACGGCCAAGTGGGTCAGCTATGACTGGGACTTCACGTGCTCTTCTTTAAAAATGGCTGCTCTCCCAGGCACCTCCCTTCCAATGAAGTGTTTCTGCTATTCCACTTTTTTTTTCTGTAGGGGAAGGGGGGAAAGGTTTCCACTGTAGAAATTCCTCACCACCTTGTTAAAATTTATGGAGAATGTTTTGAGTCTAGAAGGTGTATATACATGGCCGGGGCAGCCTGGGGGAGGGTGGAAAGAGCTGGGCTCTCTCTCGGGGCAGGAGCTGCCGACTAACAATGGCTGTGAGTAACCAGCTCAGCAGGAGGAGGCCTGGGTGAGCGGTCAAGAGTGCTCTAGTATCTGGCAGTTGCCTTATGTGGTGGATTGTGATTGTAACAGCCTAGGATGAACTGTCCTCCCGGAGCCTGTTTCCCTTTGCTGTCACTTTACAGGGCCTTCTGCCAAGAGACTGGAGTTGCCTTTCCCACCCCTTGAACCTGGGCTGGCTTTGTAACTTCTTTGAGTAATTGAATGTGGCTGAAGTAGCGCTCTGTGACTCTCCAGGCTAGGCCTTAAGAGGCCTCTCAGGTTTTGCTCTTACACCCTTGGGACACCGCAGTGGCCATGTCTTGAAGAGGGGCAGTCTCACCTCCTTGTCCCTCCAGCCAGGACTCCATAGACAGCAAGAGACAAAAGAGCATCTTAGGAAAAGATTGTTTTTAAGAAATACAGGGTACAGGGGTGCATGCGTGCAATCTCAGTACTTGGGAGGCTGAGACAGCAGGACTGACCACAGGTTCAAGGCCAGCCTCAGCAGCTTAATGAGACCCTCAGCAACTTAGCAAGATTCTGTTTCAATATGAAAACAGGCTGGGGGTATAGCTCAGAGGTAGAATGCCTCTGGGTTCCATCTCCAGTACTAAAACAAGAAAAGAAAGGAGGAAATGCCTTGTAAACCATGCCCTGCACGTTCAGTACAGCACAGCCAGAGCCTCCCCTCCATGGTTGATTCCTTTTCTCTCAAACTAGGAGGGCTTTGGAGCATTTCCCCTTTCTCTACCTCAGGGCCGATGCTTTGTGTCTCTGTTCACTGGCTCTCATCTTCCATCCTCAGGATACAGTAAAGACAAGAGACAACGGCACCTGTATTCTCTGGTCTACACTACAGCAGCACTGCCTTCATGTCAGGAGAATTCTAAGCTCTCTTTAGCTGGGGAGGAAACCGTCCCGAGGACAGAGGGCACCTTCCTCCATGGAGGCTGAAGAACTGTGCGTGCAAGCTGCTTCTCACCAAGGACCTGACTGCCTGCGGCCTTTCCCTGCATCCCTTTTTTCCTTCTCTTGTTTTATTCCTAATATCTACCCTATAAAATTTAGAATAAACTACGCATGGTGGTGCATGCATGTAATACCAGTACTTAGGAGGCTGAGATAGGAGGATCTCAGATTCAAGGCCAGGTTCAGCAACTTAGTGAGACCTTCAGCAACTTAATGAGACCTTCAGCAACTTAGCAAGACCCTGTTTTGACATTAAAAAAAGAAAAAAAAATTAAGGGCTGTGAGTGTAGTTTGGAAGTAGAATGCTCCTGGTTTCAATTCCTGGTATCAAAAAAGCTCTGAAGTTTAGAATATAATGGCCTAACATCTCTATTTCCTAAGGCCTTAGCCTTGCCAGTGGAAACAGCAAAGGCCATGAAGCTTTCTGAGTTCATCAACTGCTATCCTATCTTCAGTCAACAGACAGAAGGTGAGAGGACCAGCATGAATCCCCTTGACATAGTTCTTGGTTATCTTCCTCTTTTTTTCATAGTGAATAAGAGAACTCAACTACAGAAATCAGAGGCAGAGGGATTGTTTTATGGGGAACTCATATTTTTGTGTGTGGTACTGGGAATTGAACCCAGGGACCTTCTACCTCCCAACTATATCCCAGCCCTACTTTTTTTTTTTAATTTTTTATTCTGAAACAGGGTCTCCCTAAGTTTCTGAGGCTGGCCTCGAACCCATGGTCCTCCATCTCAGCGTCCCACTGTCTCATTGCAATTGACTTAGGAAACAACTGAATCTGTTGATTACCTTTGCTGGAGGGAGAAGCTTAGCATCGATGAGGGCATCTGTATTTGGTAAGTACTCACTCAATTTCTTTCTTTCTTTTTTTTTTTTTTTTGCGGTACTGAGGATGGAACCTGGGGGCATTCTACCTCCGAGCTACACCCCCAGCCCTATTTTTTTATTCTTTATTTTGAAACAGGGTCTCACTAAGTTGCAGAGGACCTCACTAAGCAGCTGAGGCTGGCCGCGAACCTGGATCCTCCAGTCTAAGCCTCCCAAATGCTGGTATTACAAGCGTGCGCCACCACGCTTTTAAATTTCTTTTTAAAAAAAAAAAATCAGATTTTTTAGAAAGAGCACTGCAGAGGTCACAATTAAATTCTCGCTCAGAAGTGAACACTCGACAACAGACCATAGCTGGTCTAACGAATTTTCACATTAAAATTGTTTTATCTTATGTGGAATTGAACATGGTTGTCTCAGCCTATTGATGATACAAGAGTTAGAGCAAGAGTTAGACACTGAGTACGCAGACATATTCAACAGCTGGCACACGTTGACTATATGTCTGGGCAAGAGAAAGGAGTGGCTCTGAAATTTCCCCAACATGACATCAACTTTGCTTCTTGTCATCTGCACACAAGCCTTTTTTTCGCCCAGTGTAATCTACGAGCACCACGAGTATTAGCTAGAAGTGGTTCTAGCCAAGAGAAAGCTAACGAGTGAAAAGTGCCTATTCCCAGTCTCCTGACATCACACATACGTATACCCAGTCTTTTCCAAGTTCAGTTTTGGACATGTGGAGATGTCTGTTACATATCAAGTAGAGATGTTGAGTTGGAAGTGGGATTAACATGTCAAGAGTTCTGGGGAGGGGGCAAGGGAGGGGTAACAATTGAAGGGTGCGTCATCGGCTTATTAAGTATCTGCTGATGAATTGTTCAGTACAACAGCACAGCACGGTGAAGTAGTTGGAAGACTCTAAGCTCTGCCACAGTGGAACTGCTGACCGTGAACATGGCCCTTTCCCTGTCTGAGCCTCCACCTCCCCTTTTGTAAAATAAAGTGGGAGGGTGAGGTCACCGCTAAGGTCCCTCCAGCTAACACATATTTGTGACTTTAGGATTCTAGCTGCTACAGTGATCCCTACCCTCAAAGAGCTTATTATCCTCTGGGGATGAGATGAACTTTGCAGATTATCTGTGTTCCTTACCCCATCTCTGGTTATGATAATGTCTCTTTGGGGAAAGAAACCTCCCTGGAGGTGTCTGAGCCATGTTAATGTGCCTGGTTTACAAATTTACCAGATCTACATTCTCTAGCCATTACATTTCATGTCCTGAATGCTTTGAAAAGCTGTAGGAGTAGGGGATAGCAACATGGGCGGAAATTCAAAGTCCAGGCAAGAAGCTTCCAAATTAATGTAATGCTTGTGAGATCTTTCAAAGCCCAATTACAATATACTGCCTTCGGTCATCCTTATATGGATATCATGAACTTGGGCTTTGAAGTCAGCTATACCTGGGTTCTAATCATAGTTCTGATGCCATGTCCAAATTGCGTCTTTTCCCTGAACCTCGGGTCCCTGGTCTGAACACTGAGATAGGAAGAAGTCCATTGAGGTTGTTTTCAGTGTTCCTGGAGGTCATGCATCTGCAGGCTTTCACCCAGGAAATGTTCCAAGTGGGTAGTGCTACTCGTAGTACACTCTCATTGGCCACAAGCCTAGTTCCTTCTCATGTTTGCTATGCTGAGTGAAGTGGTGCCATGCCCTTTCTGATAGGTTCAAAAGGTTGCCTGACTCTGGAACTCTCTTTTGATGTTGTTTCCTTTCTGATTTTTTAAAAAATTTATTGGTGCATTGTAATCATACAAGTTCAGAGTGATAAAGACATGCATGCACACAGCACTTGGTGAGCTTCTGCCCCAGGCTTGCCCCCTACCCCACCACCCCCTCCTCTCTCCATACACAATATTGAGATCAGCAGTGACAATTTTGTATATGTACATGGCGTCCATTGAAGTGTTTCCTTCACCAAGTCTCCCTCTCCCTCCCTTGGACCCTCTCCGTCACTCGGTGGAGGCTCCCTTCCTTTGTCTGGAGTTCTTTTTGTATCCCAATTTCTCCCTAGCTTCCACATATGAGGGGAAACATATGACCCTTCTTTTTTTTTTTTTTTTTTGGCTGGCTGATTCCACAAATAGAAATAGGTGAAATGTTCCTGAATAGAAGCATGATTGACTCAGCACTATTAAACTAAGCACTCCATTTAGAACATGTTCTACAGAGGAAAGCACCTGGTTAGAGAGATGAGCCAATACTCAAGAAAGGATTGGCGTAGGACTGACTGTACATAAATGAACACAAGGCTGGCGCAAAGGACAATTACTAAAGTTACCTGAGACTCCTAAGCCCAGACAGAGCTTTATCACCAGCTCTGAGGACCTAAGGAATTTTTTATCTTTTGTTGGGGGGGACAGTACTGGAGATTGAACTCAGGAGCATTCTATGTCTAAGCTCGAGCTCCAGCCCTTTTTATTTTTTATTTTGAGACAAGGTCTCGATAAGTTGCCTGGGCTGGCCTTGAATTCTCGATCCTCCTGCCTCAGCCTCCTGAGTAGCTGGGATTGTAGTCCTGTGCCCCCTTGCTTGGCTCCTAAAGAATCTTTACTTGCTTTCAAACACACACAACCTGGCAGAGCCAGAGTCTAGATGGTGACAAGGATTTGTGTGTGGGCTGCTGTTTTCACTCCCAGAGGGCAGAGCTCATGTTTGGGCTTGTGGGGTGTTTCCCACTCAATAAACAAAGAGTGGCCACAACAAGATTGGGACCAGACCGTGAAGGGAAAGAGCACTGACCTGAGGTCAGGAGGCCTGAGTCCTCGTTCTGTCATGGCCACTAACTCCTAATGTAACCTTGAACAAGTCCTTTGCTCTTTATGTAGAAACTGATGAAGGTGGACCAGACAGAGGTTCTCAAACTGTGCTCCATGGTACCTGGGGGTTCCTGGAATTCCTGGAGCTCCAGGGCACCAGTGAGCAGGAGGACCAGTGAATGATGGGCTGGGACTCTGTTATCTCCCTCTAGCTTTCCCTACTCTCCACCAGAGCAGCCCTCTTTGTACACACTGGAGTTCTTTGGTATCATTCTTGAGAAAATCACCTACCTTGTCCCCCTTTGCTTTTATGGATAGGTCAGAAGAATCCCAGAGAGGTGAGGTAACTAGGTGAAGGTCCCCCAGCGAGTGGCAGAGATGGTGCTCAAGTCTCCCCTCATGCCGGGGATTAACCCCTAGGACCTTGCACCTGACAAGCCCTGCTCTAAACCCAGCCCCCTTGACTCTCTTTTCTGGTAATGCCAACAGTAATTTGCTTGTCCAGAGAGAAATGTCACTTCCATCTCTTCTAGATTTGAAGGGAAATCATGGTTCTTAAATTCCAAGAAAGGGCAAGCTGAAGATGGGGCAGAGAGTAAGGGCTGAGCCCCACTTATGGCGAAACACATCTGAGTGCCAGCTCTGAGCGAGGCCATCTGGAGTCCGGGCCAGTGGCTACAAGAAATTCCTTGTTCATTTATAGATTTCTCATATTTTATTCTCATAGAATATTTGAGCAGAAAGCACTCCCATGTACCGCTTCTCCACTTTTGCATCAGTGAGGTCCATTTGTTGCCACTGATGACCCAATATGCACACACACTATTACTGACTAAAGTCCACAGTTCACATTACAGTTTGCCCTTTTTAAAAATTTAAGCAAACTAGCCAGGTGTGGTGATGCATGCCTGTAACCCCAGTACTTGGGAGGCTGAGACAGGAGGAATATAGGGTTGAGGACAGCCTCAGCAACTTTGTGAGACCCTCAGCAACTCAGAGATACCCTGTTTTAAAATAGAAACACAAATACACCCAGTGCTGTGTGCATGTATGTCACTATCACTCTGAATTACAGTATGATGTGAGACTACAATGCACTAATAAAAGAATTAAATAAAAGGGCCAGGGGTATAGCTTGGAGTTAGAATGCACAAAAAATCCCCAGCACAAAAAAATTAGCAAAATTTCATTGCAGTTTATTTTTTTATTTATTTTTTTTTAATTTTTTTTTTTGCGGTACTGGGGATTGAACTCAGGGGCATTCTACCTCCGAGCTACACCTCCAGCCCTATTTTTTATTCTTTATTTTGAAACCGAGTCTCACTAAGTTGCGGAGTGCCTCACTAGGTAGCTGAGGCTGGCCGCGAACCCGGATCCTCCGGTCTCAGCCTCCCAAATGCTGGGATTACAAGCGTGCGCCA